>CAJVPY010004353.1:0-12737 GCA_910591965.1 Dentiscutata erythropus | reverse complement strand
AAATAAGGAGTATAATGCCACATTGGGTGACTAGTAATAGTAGCACAAATATAATTAGAAACTGTATATCAATTGCTTTGTAAAAAGGTGTTTATCATGACTAATAAAGTTTCTATGTTTGGCAATATAAAAAAAAAAAAAAAAAAAAATACTGTATTTCTCCGAAAATAAGCACCCCTTTTTTGCTATAAGGTTGCTTATTTTCGGGTATAATATCAACTAATAATTTAAATGATTTGATATTTAGTTACTTATTTCCATTATATAAGAGATGCTTATTTTCGGGTATATATGAATTGTAGGGGGTGCTTACTTTCGGGGGTGCTTATTTTCGGAGGAATATGGTACTACTTCTAGCAGACAATATGTACTAATTAAGAAGTAATTACTGAACTAGCATGCACTATTATGTGTGGGACATGTAATACGATGTTAGGTTTACCTCGAAGATGATCTAGATAGTCCTAAGGCGGGTTGTAATATATATATATAGTTAAATCATTGTAAATACTACTAACCCCGATATAACTATAATAAAATTTATCGACCAAAGAGGTCACCTTAAAGAAAAAAAAATAATAATAATATTACTTCTAGCATGCAGGTTATTTCTTTTTCTCTTTGCAAGAACTCTATTGGTGTTTGTACTTTTTTTGGGCCTCTGATTTCTATTTTCTTGATACTTTCGTATATGGTATTTACTGTTATCTGTGTTTCTCTTTGTCTCCTTCTTTTTTTCCTGATTTTTTTTTATTTTTATAGAAGCTACTTTCTTCAAATCTAGAGTTTTCATCCTATTTCAATCTAGTATTATAGTAATATAGAGTTGTTGATTTTGCTTTTTGCAGATCTGACAATAACGCAAAATATACAAAAGCTACTTTTTTTTGATTGCCATGTTTATTGTCTGGTATGTATACCATTTTTGCTTAAGTTTATTAAGTTGACAAAGTAATATTGCATCATATGCATTATGTAGTACTTCTTTTAATATGAGCTTGAATTTATTTCTAAGCCCCAATTCTTTTAAATTAAATTTGTTACTTGTTACTCTTGCTGTTTTTTCTGCTTTATAGTAAATTGTCTATGCATTTTGAAAACTATGCCTTTTTTCCTTATTTGTACATCTAACTCTAACATATGTAGCTTTTTTATATTCTGTTGTAGTGTGCTATTCGATATTTACTAGAACTCTATATCATTTTAGGCATTTTCTTATATTTTCTAATCTTGCTGATATAGGTAAATTTCAGATAGTTAAGGTTAATTCTTTGTTGGACACTTCTTTTCTGATGTCTACATATTCTTCTTTTGATAAAAACTCCTGCTTTGTATTATTACTAGGTGCTCATATGGACTTGTGAATATTTTCACTTCTATTCAATATGAGACTATTTTTTACTTTGTTTTCTTTTTCATTTAGTTTTTCTTTTTTCTTAACCAAGCCTATCCATTCTTTAACTTCATGAGTCGCATAGTCTTCTTGTCCAAATTTCATATATACTAATGTCGCTTTAGTTTCTACATTCTCAGTATTATTATTCTTTAGTATTTCAATTTCACTTTTATTTAGGTTTATTTTCGCTAGTCTTGATAATACTATTTCTTCTTTTTTCTTAGAAATTAGGTCTTCCTTATCATTTGTGCATTTATGTTTCTTTTTTAAGTTTTCTTCACGAATATTTGTTTTTTTTTTCTGTATATCAAGCTCCATTTTTGTTGAGGGACATAACACTTCTAGTTTTTCCCCTTCACTCAGCTTGGTTCTTTCTTTCTTTATGCTTGTTGTAACCTCAACTGTTTTGCCAATAAGCACTTGTTCTTCAATTGATAATTTTTTATCTTGGTCAACTTTGCATAGAGCCATTTATAAATTTCTAATATGCTACAGATTGTTGTTATAAATTCTGGGTCTTTATACTTTAGATACTTTGCTACAGCACAATCTATATTTAATATGAATTTACTTTGTTTTGCATACAATTCTTGTTGCTTGCTCTCTTGTGCTTATACAATATCTTTAATTAGTATTAGATCCATATGTTCACTATTTGGTAGATTTACTTGTTATAAGTGAACATGTAATGGTGAACACATAGTTGTTTGTTTTGTTTATATACAAAAATATTTGGTTTGTTATTTGATTTTCTAGCAGTATTATTTTTATTTGTTGTTCATCTAATTTGAACACATTTGTTTTTTTCTTGTAATGATCAATCTACAAACAGATGTAAATACAAATTCTCCAAAATTCTAAAAAATTTAAAAAATTTTTCTAAAAATTTCAAATTTTTCTAAGTGTAATGAGCCCTGGTTGTTGAGAAGCAAAACTATTCTATGTAACTATAGTTGATTTTTCTTGCTCTATTTTTTTTCTTAGGACTACTTTAGTTGTTAATTTAGTACCGTATTGACTTTTTGCAAAGTTTCTTTAGCTTCAAATTTGGGCGCAGTGATCGACAAGAAGAGTTCTGTATTTCCAACTACCAATTTATATTCATATATTTACTATATTACTTATATTATTTACTATATTACCTATATTATTTACTATTTTAATTTCTAGCACAATTACTAAATTTGAAATATTAAGACTTGGCTTTTAAATTTATAAAAAACTAGCTAGCTATAGCAGTATATATACTTGAAATACTTATTCAATTGGATAAAGATAGCTAGCTATATAACTTAAGATACAAATTTTTGAAAATATATTAATAGAAATAAAAAGAAAAATCTTTTGTTAGACACATCAAACTGAAAGTATTAAGCATTTATCTAAAGTAATATATACCAATTTAGAAATAACTGTACTTTTTTTTTTTTCCTTTTTTAAGGTAACCTCTTTGGTTAGTGAATTTTATTATAGTTAAATTGAGGTTAGTAGTATTTACAACAAATTTAACTATATATATTACAACCCGCCTTAGGACTATCTTAATCATCCTCGAGATAAACCTGATATCGCATTACATATCTCACACATGATAGTGCATGCTTGTTCAGTAATTACTTCCTAATTAGTACATATTGTTTGCCATCATTGTGTTCATATCTCAAGCCATCTTTTGGAATGCTGTCATAATACAATCTGTATCTCAAGTACAACCTTCCTAATTAGTCCTTCATTACTTTACTTCTGCCCTTATTAAGTTTATAACCAACCCAGTACCAACATTTCTTGATATATGAGTTCGGCTTCAGAGACATCTCTTCTTCCAATTCAGTTAGCCTGTGGAGTCCCCTTATCTTCCAATAGCCAGGTTGGTGTAACTCCACCTATAAGGGTCATGATCGTTAGACCTATAGTTGAGTTCCCAATATAGTCTTTACTCTGTAGTATCATCAAAAGTTAACCACTAATTCTAATTTGGAACTTCCCAAGCGGGTCTCTGTATGCGAAAGAGATTCCTAAGATTTACACATTCTTGGACTTATTGAGAGTTTGCACTGCTCTAAGCCACTTTGCATTCTTTCATAGTCCTTGAGTTTTCTCAGTTGTACAAATACTAGCAGATCTTCCAGGAATATATCCTGGTATAACTCAAGTTACAGATACTTTAATCCAATCATCTTATACAGGTTACCATAACACAAATCTATTTTTCAAAATCGTCATCTATAGGATTTGAACTTTAGACCTGCTTCTTGAAGAGGGTAATAACTAGACCACTTCACTAAGCCGCCACACCTCAAAATAACTGTACTTTCTAATATAGTTATAAGACATTTAAGTATTTTTTGCAAATATTTTCAATATACAGTATAATAGTTAAATAGTATTATAAAACTTAGAAAGCAAGTGTATTATTGTTTTTTTTATAGTAATTTTTAGCATATTAGAAAAATAAATAAAAATAGGATGCAAATTTGAAAGATCTGCAACCTTAGAAATTTTACTAATTGAAATTTAACAATTTAAGTATCATTTGATTTATCTTGATAAGATAGATTAAATAGTATTAAATTTGTTAATTTTTAACTACTAGATTTCAAGATAATCATGTTTAAATAAAGTTTACAAGTATTGAATAATCTCTTTAACCAGTGATCCAAATTAATAACTTTGGTACTATCTGATTTCTTTTGACAAGACAGTTTAAATAGTATCAAAAATGTAAAATTAGATTACTAGTTAGTGGGATATTCACAAAAAATATTTTGTAATACAGGTTTGTACAGAAATTTAAAAGATAAATTTAAATTTTTATGCAAAACTGTGCTGCAAAATGTTTTTTTTTGCAAATATCTCACCATCCAGTAATCCAATTTTAACATTTTAGTACTATTCAAACTGTCTTATTGAGAGAAATTTAATAGTATAATTTTGAACTACTAGTTAGAAAAATCATTCAGTGCTTGTAAACTTTATTTAAACATGATTATCTCATGATTTTGTGGTTAAAAATCAACAAATTTTGGTACCATTTGATCTATTTTATCAAGATGAATTGAATAGTACTTGAATTGTTAAATTTTGATTAGTAGATCATGAGATATTGCAAAATAAAGTATAACCTGTCAAAACCAACCTTGTTAACATGTCAAAATCGATGAAAAATTGATTCACCATACCTGTTTCTAATGTAGTGATTTTAACCTCTTAAACCTGATAACCTTTTAAAGCTGTTGAAAAATTTGTCTATTATGCATACCGGTTTTAACAGAATATACTATATTATAAAATTTATTAAAAAATTCTAGAGTCACAGATCTTTGCAAACCTGCACTCTATTTATATTTCTGATACAGTTGTAGCTCCTAGTTACAACTGTAACGGATTAAAATGAAATCAGATTAAAATGAAATATTGACAATGTAAAAATAGACCAGCCATCGAAAAATAAAAATTTTTGAGGTGCTATTTTTAGAGTTAGGGTTAGCACTAGAGGTTAGTTTTAGGATAGAGTTTATAATAAACAAGTATAAATGGATTTTAGAGAGTTAAATAAAAACCCTCATTTAATTTTAATCCGATTTCACTATGATCCGCGACACTTTATTACTTGAACCCGAACATGTTCATGAACTTCGAACCGAACTCAGACTGAACCAATAATTTCAAGTTCAAGTTCAGTTTGGTTCATAAATTCTAAGTTCGGTTCGGGTTCGAGTTCAAAGATCTACAAAATTTTAAAGTTTGGTTCGGGTTCGATCGAACCGAGCCTGAACTTCTGAACACTAATATAAAGTAATATCATAATACCGATATTATAGCACTATAATAATATTTTCACTAAAAAAAAAATTTACAATTAGATTAGAGTTTTAAAAAAACCACTACCAAAGCTTTATAAAAAAACTTTTATTAGTATGCTAAAAACAGTTTTATAGGCAAATTTTTGAGTTATCCCTTACGCCGTCTTACAGGCAAACAGGCAAACTTGCAAACCGAATCACCCATTCGAGGGATTTCTGCCAATTTCATTTTTGGCAATGCATAGACCTTGTTCTCTTTGAATTCTTCGTTTACTTTTTAGGGACCTTCAGAAACCATATGACATTTCAAGATGCTCAACATAGTTTAAATATCGGAGATATTTAGGACTTTTAGTAAATTGGGGTCAAACTCGTGATATGTGACTAAGATGATTGGATATCTGCGTTCCTGCAAATTTGCCTGCGATTGCTAAATGGAGTAGGGGATAGATAATTTTTGAATTGTTCTGAATTTTTTGCATTACACTTGATCTTAAAAGTATACTGGTACAGTTATATCTTTCTAAGTATATATCGTTGTATCACTAATTTTTTTCAGAGTTGCACTGATTAGTTAAAATTTAAAATCCACATTTTCGCATTATAACGATCGTTATGAATGAAAACATTCGATCACTAGCAAAATATATCGAAGAAGCTGCTTTAGAACGAATAAATATTCAATACATTCATTGATATTTGATGATATTCGATGAAATTCAAAATACAAATAAAAACTTTATTTTTAACTTTAGCAAAATTGATTTTATTATTCGTTACATGCTATTTGCTGACCCTCCCAAAATCGATAACCTGTCCAATCTGATAAAAAATTAGTCTACCTAGTCCGTTTCCGTTTTATAAATCTAATAGTTTATAATGTTTTCAAATCTGATAACCTCTCAATACTGATACAAAATCTGTCCACCGTGCATATCGGTTTCTCTAACTACAGTATAATAAGAATTTTTAAGCTGCTTAAATGCTTGGATGATTTCAAATTTCAGATTACAACAATTTTGTCTTCTAGCATGCTAAAATATTAGAAATATCTAAACCTATTTGAATGCAAAAAAATCATTTTAGCGTATCAACTTTTAAAGTAAAAACAATTAAACTAAAAATTGCGAATTTTAATTTTCTGATTTGTATTCGATTTGGTGAAATTATTATGATTGAAAATTCGAACATCCGTTAAATATCCGAACAATTATTTCCAAAAATGCTGTAATATAATTAATTATTCGATTTTATAATTTTTAATTTTAATTTAATTTTATTTTATTTTTTATTTTCTATTTTTATTTTTATTTTATTTTTATTTTATTTTTATTTTATTTTATTATTTTTATATGTTACATGACATCACATGTATATAAGGGTAATAGGGTATTATGACGAAGCAGGTATTGTGACGAATCGTAATATCTTGTGATCCCGTGATCAGAATCGAATAAAATTTTCACACTATTCTATTCCTCTCGATGAGAACCAAATGACATAAAAATCGCTGAATTCCGATCACAAGGTCACGATTCGTCACAATACCTTCTAGTACAAGAAATCTTAACATATCTCAGGATCTAGTATAAGAATCGAATAATTCTTATATCAATCGATTCAGAGATTTTAATCGATAAATCACATGATACGTTCGAAATTTTGTTAACTTCGTCATAATACCCCTAATGCTCTTATACATTGTTTAAAGAAGAATTTAAATAACCAGAAGAGAAAAAAGTAAAATCCATTAAAATACTTTGATAACACAATTATATAAATTTAAAAAATATCGTTGTTTCTTATACAGTAATGCATTACAACATTTATACGTTACAAGCCATGCCTCATTAACTTTTTTTTGACTGTGACGAATATTTTATAATATAGGAAGCGAATAAAGATAATTTTTAACTGCTTGCCCAAATGGTAATTGAATATCTGCATTACCCACACAGAAAAAAGAAGGTCATTTTAGGATGATATTGTGTTCAATTAGTTTATGACGTAGTAATCGCGTTTTTGCCAAAGTACAGTATGAGATCACAACAAATTTCTTTACAATCTTGTCGTTAAACAAAGAATTTATTTTCTTATCACTTTGTCTTTTATTTGGGTAATTATTTTGAAGCCGGACCAATTTTATATATAACATATAATAGCATTTTAGTCTGGATTAGTAACTTGCCGTAACTTGCTGCAACTTGCTGTAACTATGGCAAGTAATATAATAAGTTACTATATTACTTACGGCTGGGTCCCATATAACAGATAATACTTATCATTCTTATCATTACAATCATTTCATCGACACTTAGCCGACATCACGCCAAGTGACAATTTACTAAAAATATATGTTTGAGCAGCATCGTATCATTACATCATTCTCGCTTTTCTATTTAAATTGTATCGATATTCAGATTCACTGGTCACAAGATTTACTATACGTGTCAAAAACGGTGATTTTTTTTTTCTTTTAGGATGGGTCAATAAGAATGGGCTAACTTAAGCCTGTTCGTGGGGAGTTTTTTTTTACTTAATGGACAGTTGTGGTTTTATTAATGTTAGTACAGTAATTATATGATACAAATAAAAGTGAAATTAATTTCGAATTAAGTTAATATATTAGTATGGATGCAAGAAAAATCGAGCTAATGTAATAAAAATTGCACTTTAGCGATACTTTTTTAATTCTGACCGGAAAGAAGTCTCTTAATTCACGTACAATAAAGCTAAACTTGTCTTCGTTACTTATCTTAGACTTTTTTAAAAATAAAATCTAAAATTTATGTAATCTAGTATTAATAGTTTTAAAGACGTTACGGTACAAAAGTTAAGGCATTGATTATCTTTCGATTGCATGAATATTATGTGGTCGGCAATCACCTAATCCCAAATTTTTTCTGCCACCACCACTAACTATTCTACCTGAAATTTAATACGAGCTATTGATTTGACCGATATTAAAATTTGGTTAGAATTAAGATTTGTATATAGTTAGAACTCATTGGGTTATGTAGAATTTTGCCACCAAATAATAAACTAAGAAATTCAAATTCATCTAACGTTAATCCTGCTCTCACCTACAAGATGCAACATCCATTTGCAATTAAGTATAATTAAAAGGTTTGATTTCTTTATTACAAAAATTTACGTACAATACTTTTCAAAAACTATGAATAGTTTTTCAAAGTCCAAGCGATTAATAAGTTTGTTGAATGAGTAATATTAACAGAAAGTTGACAGATACATTAAAGTTTTAATATAAACAAAAACTTTTGTTCATCTATAAATGCAAATTTAAACATTATAATTGATTTTTACTAAAGCTTTTATATTATGCATTACATTAAGAATTCTATATTGAAGTAATAAAAAAAAAAAGTTCATGTATGATTTGAGTAAAAAAATGAGTAATGATTGGTACATTTACCAATCCAGTCTTCCACCCTTCCCAGAAGCAAAACTTCCATTCATTGATCCACGATACAAATCTTTGATGACTTTTCCCTCCAGAACCGTTGTCTCAATTATATTCTTTGCATGACAAGGAATTACTCGTCCGTACCATATACCTTGACCACCACGGTAAACTATAACATTTCCGGCAAATTTATGACCTAATTTCGAAAATAATAATAATAATACGTTAGAGTTGATAAAAAAGTATATAAAGTATATAATAATATATATTATATATATATATATTTACCTCCAGTGTGACTGCTAAGAAATACGGCGACACCGTCATTATTACTACTTTCAACATCTAAACCTTTTTCTTTTAAAACTTTATTAAATTCATCTTTTAGTATCGGACCAGTGATACCACACCTTTTATCACGACGTTTATGAGAACATATAATTATAACGGCTTTATATGGCATTGGCTCAACGGTAAAATTGAAGGAAGTGAAAAGATCTTTTTCATCCAGAGAAGATGCATCCGTAGATGATAAATACTTTTTATAAAATTCTGAAGCATCTTTAGTAGACACATTACGAACAAGAATATTATCAGGGAATAAAAGAATGTCATTTCCTTTTAAAAACGAAGGATCATAATCAGAGTTTTGACGATCACTATTGGTGACGACAATTTTTGGTTTCTCTATTTCAACACTTGTATCATCATGGTTAAGACCACCGGCTTCAACTTTATTTCTCTTATCTTTCTTTGGAGAATCCTTCTTTTTTTCTTTTTGAGAAATTTTTTTTCCAGAATCACCTTTGATAATTTTATTTAAATTAGCGGCCAAGGAACCACATTCATCCTCAATATGGGAACTCCAATCGGACTTTCCAGTTGAAATTAATACATGTTTTACATATGGTTTTACAGAACCTTCTAGAGGAGATTTATAATCTATTTTTAAGTAAGAAGGGTAACTTGGATGATCGCATGGATTAGAGCATGCAAAGCATGGATCTTGATCAAAATCAGCTATTGAAACAATTTCATTACAAGGAGGATTTGTCTGTAGTTGAGCACCAGAATGTTTATAAGCATCAGTATCTTGAGAAGGTTGATGTTCCTGGTTCGGAGGCAGGTTAGAATTTATAGATTTAGAATAAATCGTAGATTGTATAATATTTGATAATTTCGAGCCTACACGATGAAACAAAGATTGTTTTTCCATTTTTTTTGGGTTCACAGAGATTCAACTTTAAGATGATTAAGATGAGAATATTATTATTATATTTTTTTTATTTTAAATTTATGGTGGAAGAAGAAATAAACCGATTATTTGAGCTAAAAAAAAAGCAAATGAGATCACAAAGAGTTTTTTTTACATCATATTTATATAATTTTACACAATATAAATAAAAATACATAATAGGAACATGCATAAGTTATCAGATTTATACTGCAATAATGATTGGTAACTCAATTCAAAATCACTTTATCAGATCCGAATTCAGCCATAGGCTGTCGCTCAGTTCCAATTAAGGCTTATCAGATAGAAGTTGACGATTCCGTAACTTAAACAATCCTTTGTATTGTCGTACATATCGCATTATCCATTTAGATTTTTTACAAATTTTAAAATTATTTTAAAATATTTTTAACTATGATTTCTTTTATTGTACGTATGCACGTAAGCATTTATTTTTTATTTCGCGTAACAACTTATTTTAATAGTTTAATGTGCACAAAAATTTTGTGCTTACATATATAAGCCACTTTAACTTTATAACGTCAATTTTTACTGAGCCACAAAATAAACTATTTCTTTGGTCATTGTGGATTAACTAATTAGGTAAAGAAATTTTTAGTATGTACTTCAGATTAGCAATTGATCGCCCGGAATTGCCTAATTATGTAATTTAACAAATAACATGTAATGAATTAGAGAAAAAGAAAATAGTTAGGTTCATGAAGTGGCATGATGTTTCCGTTGTGTAATAATAATATAATTGAAATTTAAAGGCCAACGTGATCATATGTTCGATACAAAAAGTGGGGATTTTGTATAAATGTCATACGATACTGTTCGATTTTTACTCAAAACTAAATAGTTTCGTTTTATATAGAACAATGTTACTAATATGATAGTTTTTTAACTATTATTAAAAATAAATAATATATAATATATATATTTATAATATAAATATGTTTAAACCAATAACTACGATTAACGGAATGCCAAGACCATGTGATAACACTTCTTTGTGAGAAAAGGACCTGTAAAATCAGGCTCGGAACCGTAGGATTTTTGTGTAACTATAACAATGGTGAAACCCGAAATATTGTCGGAACCAAGGTTCGGTTTAGGTTGAACACATAATATTTTTTGTATTACTCAAAAAACCAGTTTATACTAAATTAATTTAATTGATTTCGATAACGATAACGCTTGCATATTAAAAGTTAAAATAATTTATGGAATGAATTACCAGTTCTAGTCATATTACTGAACAAAAAATTAACATGATCAAAAAGTTACTCCCTCAAAAAATACATACTAATCGGAATCACAAATGGTGGGTAACTCCATTGTTGTACTATTAATAATGTACAGAATTAATTTTATTCAACTTAGTAATACTCTGATTAGTAAACTTGGATGTTCGGTCAAGTGTAATGTCAAAATTTTCTGGGTAGATTTAATTAAGTGATCTGCAAGTTGTGATCTGTTTTGTGAAAAAAGACAGTTTTCACTTCTAAGTTAACATTTGTGTATATTACAATATAATTAGTATATATTATTTATTATAATAAAAAATTTTTTGTTATTTCATATTTTTATACTATCCATGTTTTTTCCTTTTACGCCAAAAACTTTTGCTTTGAAAATGGCGGTTTGAAACTATCGACGAAATCAAACTCGAAATTTTATTGGTTGGCACTCACGTTATTATCTACATAAACTTAATGCTAACATTTAATTATCCTCATCTATCTATTTTATTGAGTTGTAATTAACCCATTTAAAGATTAAACTGAATTCGCTTTCAAGACATGTTCGAATCCAATCATTTCTTAGAGGTTTTTTTTTACATATTTTAATAATATAATCTCTTGATAATGGCTAAATGGTATTTAGAAAATGTAAAAAGGCTTAATATTTATTTTTTAACCAGATATTATCTTAAGAAATAATTATAAAATATTGATCACAGTTTCAAGATAAAATATAATTTTGATTTTGATTATATTAGGAAGCAGGAACTGTTGAGGTTCGGAGCCTTAATATTTAGACTTTGATTTTATGGCCTTCCTTTAAAACATTTATAATATATCATTTAAAGTAACAAGGCTACCATCAACAGTAATAAAGGTAATTTTAAAATTATTATTTCAATATCTTTTTCACTTTAGGTACGTACATACTTGAAGATACATAACAATTACTGAATTATTGTAGAATGCCAATAGTAAATAGAACTTCCTTTTGCTTGATTTAATAATCTAAATACAAATATAAAAATAAGCAATAAATTTGGTTATTTATAAGTAAATCAAATATTACTTACCGTCGGGAATTTCAACACATTTAATGCGTTGACTGGGTTGACTTGCTAAAAATATATACATATAAATATACTAAAACTACAGTTTGAATTTAATTTGAGAAATAATATCATTACCTGCATTTACTATATTGACAGATTCAGAAATGTTAACATATTATTAATTTTTTAAAAAATATGAATAGATGTTATTACCTGGTTTAGGGAGTTTGGAAAGATTCAAAAATCGACTTGTATAAATAGCTTGCGGATGTGTCTGAAATTTGAATTGTATCGATTTGACTTGATTATATGTTAAGAAATTTTTGTCTAAGTTTTTAATATTTTTAACTTGCTTATATAATTCAGTTTTTTCATTTTCCAAATTATAAAAAAATTGATACAACGTATCAACTAATTCTTTAGCAGTTGGTCTGTTTTGAGGTTCTGCGTCTAAGCATTCATTCATCAGATCCAAAAATAATTGAGGAACTTCGCATCTAATTCTAGGTCTGTAACCTAGACAAATACGTGTTGCTAGATCTTCGTTGTGTGGAATATCATGATATGGAGGATATCCAGTA
>CAJVPY010004352.1:0-12737 GCA_910591965.1 Dentiscutata erythropus | reverse complement strand
ACAACACATGTGTGGTAAAATATAAAAATCTTTATATAATTGTTCTAGTTTTACAAAAATATATAAAAAGTTTAATTTTTTACTTTTTGTTTTTGTTTTTATTTATTTTTTTTATTTTTATTCTTGTCTTTTTCTTATTTTTTATCTTTATTTTATTTTTTGGTTTATTTATTTTTTATTTATTCTTTTTTTTAGTCTTTATTTTTTTGTTTTTTATTCTTTTTTTTCTTTTTTTTGTTTTTTATTTTTTTTTTTTGGTTTTTGGTTTTTATTTTTCTTTGTAAAATCACTAAAAGATAATTTTGTTTAATTATATTGTCATTTTGATCCTAAAAAGAATACAGCCTAATGAAATTTATATAAATAAGATCTACTAGTTCTAATTAAGAAATTAGCTATGTATCTTCTTTATTTTAAAGAAATTTACAGTTATACTTATAAAATATTTTGCTCTAATTTTATTGAAAAAACCAATTTAACACCTAGTATTTAAAACACAAATATTTATATAATATATAAATTGTATAATTTTTGTTAAAATAAACAATAAACAAAAACAAATTTTATCAATATTAGAGTTAGTATTAGAGTTTAAAATAGAATAAATTATAGTTTATACTAAAATTTTACAACAAATTTTTTTCTTAAAAGCTTGAAAGATAGGTTTATAAGCAGAATTTTAAGATATTATTAATTTTTAATTTTTCTTTATTTTTATTGTATAAAAATAATTTACATATTATATTTAATTTAATATTTTAATTAGTTTTTTTAATTGTTTGTAACCAAGTGTTAATATATCTTGTATTTAAATAGAATTACTAATTTTATTTTATTTTATTTTATTTTTTTTAATATTTAAACCAACAAGGAAAATAATCTCCAAAGAAAAAAGCCAAAGAAAAATTATAATAAAAAAACAAATAAGCCAGATTTAGTATTAAAGGAATTTTGTCTAAAAGCTCATTCTATTTGATAAATCTATTAGATTTTAACTATAATCTAAGTGTATATAATAAGTAAAGTAATTTAAATAAAGAAAAGTTCAAATAAATATAAAAAGACAAACAATAAAACTATGTTCGAAAGCTTATTCTATTCAGAACTCAATTATTATCCAAGTATATATAAATTAAGTGGTTTAGAAAAAACAAGCAATAAAACTATATTTAAAAGTTTATTTTATCTAATAAACTTTGTTTAAATAAATATAAAGAGATGGCTATATTCAAAAGCTTATATTATTTAGAGCTTAATTATTATTCAAAAACTTATTAAATTTTAAATTTCTTTTTTCTATTATAGATTATTACAAAAAATAATTTATTAACTTTAGATAAGCCAGGAGACAAAGCACTGTTACAACTCTCACAATACTATAGTTTATAAATTTTTTATAACAAACTTGTAACAAAAATAACTTTATAGTTTATCAAAATTAAAACTTAAATCTTATAGATAAAATTTTATAAACTAGACAAATTATTTTAAAAATTTTATAGATAAGAAAAAGTATATAAATATATTTAAGCATTAGAATTTTATAAACTAAAAAAAGTACTTAAAAGAAATTATTAAGCAAAATACTTTAAAAGTTTTTAAATAATAGAATTTTATAGAATAGTAATATATTTATAATAATTTATGATAGTAAAATTATATAAACTAAACAAAATAATAAAAATAGATCCTAAGCAATAAATTTTATAAGTTGAAAAAGTATTTGAATTAATTTAGAATATAAACTAACAAAACTCTTAAAGTAATTTTTAGATATTATAAACTAGAAAAACTATTTATAAAAATATAGAGCTATAGAATTGAATAAACTAGAGTCAAGTAAAATATTTAAAAGCTATAGTATTTGAACAATAAAATTTTATAGACTTGAAGATAATTCTATGAGTTAGTGAAGCATATAATATTTATTAAACTATAGAATTCTTTAAACCAAACTAAAGACTTGTAATCTCTCTAACAGTAAAATTCTTTAACTAAATAATTATATAGATAAAATATTTTTAATAGTTCTTGGCAATAAAACTTTTTTTTCAAAGAAGTGTTTAAAAATTAAAATTTAAATTCTATAACTGGATATAGAATTTAAAAATAAATTTTTAATATAGAATTATATAATCTTGATAAAAAACTTAAAGAACTAAAAATAAATCTTTGTAATAGAATTCTATAGATTTAATAATAATTTTTAAGTAGTAAAATTTTATCGATTGGGTGTAACTATAAAATCAAGAGAGTAAATAATGAAATCAGATTTAGCTTTTATAGCCCATAAGAATGGAATATAAAATCAGTAGAGTAGTAATTGTAATTAGCAAGCTGTTGGAAAGTAATAGTAGCAAAGTTAGTTAAAAATATAGAAAAATTTGAGAGATTTGTAAAATAAGATTTGGGGATGTGAGAACTGAGATAATATCTTAAAGTTTAATTGAGTATATTAGATCAAGAGAGTTTGTATTAAAGTTAATTGATTTGTCAAAGTAAAGTTTGCCAAGAAATTTAACTGCATGGCTGATTGGGATAAGAATAGTGCATTTATTATTAATAATAATATTAGAATTGAGGGGCAGTTAAAACATGGTTTTGAAATTATATTAGAAATAGGATATAGTAATAAGGGAGTAATTGAAAGATTGTATTGCCAATAGATAATGAGTATATGTTCAAAGTTTGTAAATTGGCAACAGGCTTTGCCAACAATAACTTGGTTATTGAATATTGTAATAAGCCAAGGTTTGGAGTACTTTGAAAAATAACTAGTATTATAGCTATAATAATTAGTTAGAGATAATTCTAATTGAGGAGAAATAGAAAAATTGTAAGAAGAGTTGGTGATAAATTTTTTTTTTAAATTTAAGATTTGTTATTAGGAAAAAGCTTAGTAGGCGCATTTTACATGAATATTATACTGACTTCTTCAAATCTTTATAATAATCTTGGATTAGAAGATAGAAATAATCAGCTATTGCATTTACAAAAGCAGTACACAAACTTCAAGGTAATAATCTTTAATCAAAATTTGGAGGGCTTTGGCAAATACACTTTGTAAAATACCATGCTGCCTTCTTCATATTTGAATAGTAACAAATTTTGATTGTAAGTTTGAAAAACTTTAGTAGTAGCTGCACTTTTGGAATACAATACTGACTTTGCATAAAAAGTAATAAAAGTGCTAGCAAACACACCTGGTAAAGACACTATTATAGCTTTTTTGGATAAGAAAAAGAAAATGTATTATAAAATATACTTTTTAAGAATATCATGTCTTTTTTAAATCTGTAATAATAATCTTGAATTAGAAGAGAAAGCTATTACCAATATATTTTGCAAGAATGAAAAAATAAATATTTGATTAGAAGAAGGAATAGTATTAGTAGACACACTTTGCAAAAACACTATGCTAATCTTTAAATTTTGGTTTAAATTATCTTGAACCAGGACTACTCATCTGAATAAATATGTTATAAATTATTATTATATACTAGATGTTATAGATTTCTCTATTCTAAGTAAGTTTCAATATATAAGATATAGAAAGTAGACCAGTAGCACACAAATAAGAACAATGGTCATATGAGATTTAGGCAATCTTAGATATAGCATAAATATTAAATAAGTGCTAGCAAGGGAAAACCTCAAAATAGCAATAATACTATAATTGCTGGTTTAAGGTTTTCTCTTGCTAGCATTCAAATAACTAAATAATTATTTTAATAGCTCTTTATTCTTAATATATGAGTACTACCAAGGGAAAACCTGTCATCAAGCTTTTAATTATATTTTGTATCAAACAAAATCTATTTAATTTCTTAGAGAATATGTCTGATATGAAAGCCCAATAATAGGTTTTCCCTTGGTGACACTTATATAGTGTATTAAATAATCATTCTAATAGCATTTTATAGATTGAATAGCTTTTTATAGTTAGGGCTAAATAAAACCTTTTCTGTTAGAACAAATTATTATCATATCATACTTAATAATGTCTTACTAAGAATCCATATAAATAATAAAGACATTTTTACAAAAACATAAATATAATAGATATGATCATATAAAAAAAATAGAGTAGTCTTAATTACTTAAGTTACTATATAGTTTATATAATTTTATTATTAAATTAAGCCTATATACAGATATATTATTATATATATATAATTTATAGTGTTAACTTAATAAAAAATCTAAGTATATTTAATTTTTTTATTTTCAAATATCAATTATAATTATATAAAGGTTTGTATTATCTAATCTTTTTTTTTATAGCTATTTTAATACTTCTTGATATGCCTAATTTTCAGAAAAGCTAAATGGTGAAAAAAACAATACACAATGTAAAAGAAGCAAGTGACTTTATTAAATCTTAGTAAAAGTAATCTTAAATTAGAAGACAAAAGAGTATTAATAAATGCAATATGCAAGAATAATAATCTTGGTAGATATGCTTTGTAAAAACTTTATATTGATTAAATAGTAAATAATAATATTTTTAAATTAAAAAAAAAAGCATTAGCAAATACACTTTGTAAAAACATCAAGCTAACTTGTTTTGCAAATTAAATATTAGAAATACATTAAAATAATAACAGATATTATGTAATATTTTGAGAGAGGAGGGGGTTTCTAATTTTCTTAAATAGAAATATAAATTTATAATAGCTAATCAAATTTCTCTTATATGAGAAAGAGGAGTAAAGAGTATAGTAAAAAAATATTATGTAATATCTGCCACTACTCTTAGCAAATACAATTAGTAAAGACATACTAACTTTTTCTTTTTAAATATTTTTAGATTGGGTCTAAATATCAGTTTGAATTACAAAGATATTAACAAGTGTACTTTATAAGAACATTATCCTAGATTTTTTTCTTGGATTTAAATAACAATATTTTGAATTGGGAAGAAATACTAATTGGTGCATCATATAGAAGCACTATGTTAACTTTTTTGGGATTTAAATGCTATAATTTTAGATTACAAGGACCTTGCAAGAAAATCACAGACTTTTTTAGTTCTAAGTGGCAATATATATGCTTACATATCTTCACAATGTGATTAATTTATAATTGTGTTATTATGATTAATTAAAATATTGTCTGCAATTAATGTTTGAGCAAATGTTTTTATCATTATTACTATTTAGCATTTATTGCTTTTACAAATCAAAATAAATAAATGAAAATAAAATAAAATAATAAAATGATGAATCAATGAAAGGATAAAGAATTATGCCACCTTCAAATTTTGTTTTTTCTTTTTCAGAATTTGCTACAAACCAACAGAACATAATAACAAGCCTTTTTTTATTTAAGGCGAGTATTTTTTAGTATAAGTAATATGGTAATAATTTGTCGATGTTGATAATGATTCTGAAAATCCATAATGATAATAATGTAAAAAGAGTGAAGTACTTGGACAATTATTTTTTCTAATCAACCAATGAAAAATTTCGACCAATAAACACAACTCTGTAATAAATTGGGCCTCTATCTTTTATTGATTGGAATGATAAATACTCTTGATCAGTTAAACAAACTTCTGCTAATTAAAATTTTTTTTCTAACATATTAACTTTTTTATTGCGTATTTTATAATAAAGGCAGGTTAATTAAGATGCTTGAGAACACCCTGTTTATTGGCTAAAAATTTTAATTGTGCAACTATGTTGTACAATATAAATAATTCAATAATTATCTTGACTTTAAACTAGTGTTACAAATCATCAAAATTTTTTCAATCGATTAGTTGAGAACTATTTTTTTAGTTGAACAACTAGTTGAACTAATCGATTAATTGTAAGTTATAATTAATCGATTAATCAATTAAGTGCAACTAATTAACTAAAGAACTAAATAATTTTTCAATCGCTTAGCAAACAATTCTTTAATCGATTAGTTGTATTAGTTGATTATTGTGGTTTGCAAAAAATGCAGATCAAAAAAAAAAAAAAAGAAATCGATGATTTCTGATTGCCAATTTTTTTAACATTACTTCTGATGACATATGTATATCAACTAATATTATACCATATAAAGTCTTATATATTTATTTAGCATACACTTTTTTAAAAAAAATTTATTTCTAATGAAAATATAAGTTATACTAAAGTTCCTTAGCAATATCATGTAATAATCATTGTGGCGAATTTATGAAATACCCCAAATTTTGAAAAATTTGATTACTTAAATTATAAATATAGATTTTGGCTGAGATAAGAAAATTTTCCCAAGCTAAGGTGTGTCGTTATAATAAATTTATATGTCTAATAAGAGTGGTGAAGATGGGTTAGACGCGTTATTAGTCTAGATCAGAGGTTCAAAAAAACTTTCCGGGTTTGTTATCGATTTATTAATATGTAAATTGGTAACTAATAATTACTTTGGGGACAAAATACTCGGATTTGGTGACCAAATTTTAGCTAAATTTCATAAATTTGCCGTGATGTTATAAGATTGAATTTAGCGCAGCTTTTAAATTTGGGGAAATTACAAATAAGGGTCCAAAACTGAAAATAATTACAAATAAGTGCCCAAAATGAAAATAATTACAAATAGAGGCCCAATTTTTGAAAATTATTACAAAATAAGGGCCCAAAAAAATTTTGTGCTCAAATACCCATGATCAAGCTATCGATCAGTGACTCGAATGTGACACATAATATAGTCATTAATTATCAACTGCATAAGAAATGTAATAATGATAAAATTAGTAATTTAAATATAAATTCAAATTCAAATGCGTAATAAAAAATATACGTACTTCTTCTAATCCATTCAATTCACTAAACATATCTTTAAAAAACCTGCTTAAAACAATTACTATGATAGATACATTACAAATCGGCAATACTTTTATTAATATGATAAACGTTCGCTCAGCCTTGAATAGTTACTTTGTCAAATCCTCTTCACCTTATAAGTTTATAAATAACAAACCAAACAAGCTACTTGCTGTTTGTCCTACAAATGAAATTAATTCATAACAAGCGTAAAGATGGTTTTATTATATAATAAAGTTGATTTCTCATGATCCAACTTGTCAAACTTTTATAGAATCATTAACCAGTTGATGCAGAATCATGTGTTCTTGATAATGAAACTTTGCCGCCAACTACAATTAAACAAGAGGATGGCCACGAAAAACTCAGTTGCGTAGTCGTGGAGAAACAGCACCAGAAAATCAGGTTACTTGTGAAAAATGTAATAAAAAGGTCATAATTCGCGTACATGCAGTCGAAGACTTAGAAATAGAAAATAGTATGTGTATTATTTAATATTAAATAGTTTCTATAACATGTAATTAGGCTTGCATAGTAACATTCAAAATTGCGCTGATAATGCAATTTATTTATTTTTTAATAAATTCGACATTTTTAGCTAACAATATATTTGGGCCCTTATTTGTAATTTTCCCTTTAAATTTTCTTCTTGCTTATTATGCAATAGTAAGTTTTACTGGGCTAGAAAAGAAGCAAAATTTAATATTATATAAAGAGTATGCAAAATATATTCCTATAAAAGATGTTAAATCAAAATATGTTACAAAATTATGAATCTACAACTTTTATTTCTGCAAAAAAATGTTAAAAAAATCGGCAATCAGAATCAGAAATGGTCGATTACTTTTTTTTTTTTGATCTGCAAATTTTACATTTTTTTGCAAACCGCAATAATTGAGTTGATATCTAAAAAATTCAATCGATTAGTTGATTTTTTCAACATTTGATTTGTAACAATACTTTAAACCTATTTTTTATAATAACAGATAAATATGCTTTGAAATGCTTTTTATTATATGGACTAATTGGTGAAATTAGACCCTAGTCAGAGGCACTAAACTTATTTTAACCCCGTAATTGATCGAATTGATCGTTTATAACTGGTCTGTTATACGAAACAATTGTTCTATATACCTTCATATATTTAAGCAATGCAAAGATAATTTGGGTCAAAACTTTTACAAATTCGGGACTCAAAATCAAGTATTGAATATACAATTGACAAAGGAAAAAAATGCAAGTAAAAAAAGATCTTAAGGTCATGTAAAAGTACTAGTAGTCAGCACGTGCTTCGCTACATATCTACTTAAAGAATGTAGGTAGTTGATCTCAAAAATAAAATAATAATATAAAAAAAATAAAAAACAAGGCTTTATATACTAACTAACCAAATTCGATGAACTTTTTTTATCTATCTATTACTATTAAAATTAAAAAGTCCATCGAATTTTATTAGATAGTGCTAAGATAATATATCTTCGATCAAAGTTTAATGAAATAATGCGACAAATAATGAACTTGAATCATATATACGATTATTAAAACAATGACGATATAGGGCTCACAAAAATCATTGTCGTGATTCTGTATATTATCATTGTTTTAACATTGGTAATATATAATTCCTCAAAATATAATTTTAAATACTTGTAACCCAATTCAAATTTTCTGGATCTTCATACTTTTTATGATTTTTTTTATTTACTATTTAAAACAATTCTAATATCGATTTTGCTGCAAATTCATAATATGTAGATTTTTAATTTTAATCAACCAGACTGAATCTGAAAAAATTAAGTACTTACAGATCCACGTTTTAAGACTCGAAAATAAAATAATAAGAGACGTTGAAAATGATATGGATAAAAAAAAAATGTATAACAAAATTTTCATGAAAAATGCATTATTAAGGACTCATTATTAAGAAAATGGTTTGTTATAAAATGACAAAGTTAATCAAATTTTGTAGATTTATTTATGAAGATGACACCAAATTATGCTAAATTTGCTAAATTATAATATTTAGCAATCAGACCATCATGATACAAACTACTCTTTAAAATCTATTAATAGCTAAAAATCAACAACTATATCTTCACATAGTACCAATTCAACGTATGTTTCCACTTCTTTTCTAATTTTGTCATCTAAGCCCGAATCTTTGTATGAACTGTATAAACCCACATAATTCAAAGTTCTGTTTCGTACACAGAATTCGATTAGCGCTTTAGCATTTTTCTCGTTACCAATGTGACCAATTATCAGTTTTTTAAAAGGTGTATTGCACGAATTGAGAAAATTATCTAAATATTGTTCTAGACAATCACTATCCAAGTGAAGATATTGTAATGACAACGGCAATAATTTTGAAAATTGCATAACCCGCATTTCCAGTATTTCTTCTGGTATGTCATGAGTATAGCAATTTATTGTGAGAAATTGAAGGTTTTGTAAATTACCAATAAGCTCTGGAAGTTGTTCAGAAAATCCAATACATACAAGGTTGAGGTATGTAATGTTTGGGCAGAAGGATTTAAGTGTTTCTAGTAATAATGTTTCTTTACCATATGCTTGTTCATTAAAAACTTCATGCCCATGATATTTTCCTAATCCAAATCTTAATCGTTGTAGTAAGGTACCAGACTTTTTAAAAATCAATTCTAGAGTCTGTGCATCAATAGTATAAATAGAATGACCAAAACGACAAAATACATCTAAAGTGCTAATTTTACAATCTAGTAATTTCATCAGTCCCATATCAGAATTCGTAAGACGAAGTGTTTTCAATTTTTTACAATTGTTCAGTACCTTGAACTCTGTGCTAGATTCACAATTATGTAATATAGCTTCTTGTAATGAGTTTTTTTGACTATCTAAAGCTAAAATGATACCATGGAACTCCGAAGTGAAATCACTTTCAACTAATTCGAACAGCCTAAGATGTTCTTGTGAATTAATAATGCATATAAGAGCATGATATATTTGTAACTCATAATCATAACTAAATCCTTCAAGTTCTAAAACACTAATTTTTGTAGTACTTTTTGCCAAGGCTCTTAATAACGTAGTAGCACTTTCAATATTTTCGTCAGATATTCCGCCCAAAGTTAGTTGTTGGATTTGTGAAAAAAATTCTAATGTGTAAAAAATTTCGGGCTTTAATTCAAGAGGTTTTAAAAATTTTAAAACTAATTTGTGCAAAGTGGCTCCACTTTCAATGAATAATTTGAATAGTAAATTGATTATATGATATATCACTTTGTCATCGGGAAGTAATTTCGAATTAACAAGCTTGCTATCGATCCAGCTTCTGACTCTCCTTTCTAAATAATCTAAGTTGAGAACCTTTAAAAATTTTGCATATTCAAATAGTGTTTTGGAAAATTCCACATTTATCCCATATTCTTCTTTTTTCGTCTTCATTAAGAGATGATAAGTATTTAGAAATAAATGATGATCGACCGGATGAAAATGGATCTTGCCAAAGAATAGGAACTGACATTTTGCACCAATGTCGGCTCACAAGTGTGCATGAATATAAGGAATAAATTTCAGTTTTTAGATTATTAAGAATATTTCCCATTAATTCGGGCATATCACCCATAAGTACTTTCGATGCCATAATTTTGCGTTTACAAAAGATAGAAAAAAGATAAAAAGCAGCGTAGCCCGCGTAGCCTATAAATAGATCTACCTTTAATCAAAACAATACCAAATTTTCATCTGCACGCGATTTAAAACCAATTACATTTCAAGATCAGGTGTAACGTAATACAGATCAGGAAAATTCAAAACAATATACGTCACCCTGGGTATTTCATATCCTAATTAATCAAACCTATATCAGGTATTGTAACAAAAATCAATAGTACAGATTTTTACGTCTGTTTGATTAGTTGATTCTGTCATACCTTTTAAGATAACGTGAAATATTATTTAGCCAATAGAATTTAAGATCTATGTGTAACAAAAAAATCTAATAATATAATTATATATCAATATAACTTAACACACAAAGAGAACCTGTATGTATTTATTGTATTTATTATACTGTAAAAATCTTTAAGTAAAAGAGATTCTTATTAAACTTCAAATATTTTAGGCTTTTGATCTGAATGATCTTGGCTTTTTAATCTATTACTACCAACCATGCCAGGCCTTTGATCTGAATAATCTTGATTTTTTAATCTGTCACTACCAGGTCTACAAATGGCATTTATCAAGCAAATTCTAGAATAGATGCCAAAAGTTTGACAAATACTTCATTATCAAATTAATAAAAAATTTTATTGAAAAGTTAGAACAAAATTTTACAAATGAACTTTAGTAATTTATAAACAATTTTTTAAAAAGAATATCTGCATTTTGTTCTTGTTTTTCTGACTGGAGAATTAATATAGCAGAAACTTGAGAAGTTATTCTATTTTTATGCCAAATATCTTTTGTTTATAGGTAAATTTAAATTCTTTTATTTCAGTTGCTAAGAGATAATAAATGATAATATACCAGATTTTGTTTTTAACAAAATTTTATCCAACATGTTCTATGTGCGTACTGGATGTTTTTTGTATATATTATTCAATTACTTTATTAAATGCGTTAAACTTACAGAGCTAAGTATTTGTGATTTTTTAGCAAATAATTACATTTAAAAATTCTAATTAATTTTTAAATTTATGTTTAAGTCATAACTTTGCGAAGAGCTGCCAGGAGAAAGCTGTATAATAATATTATTAACTGGCAATAATGATTTTTGACGTTTTCTATAAAAAGAAAATAATGGAGAATTTGGATCACATGGAGGTTTAAAAGGTGCTGTACAAAATAGTGAGGTTTAATTCGAATATAAAATTTAGAAATTCTTCTATTATTTTGTTTTTGAAATTGATTGGGAATTGGAGTCACAGAAGCTTGAGTTTTTTGTGATGCAATAATTAAAGTTTTTTGTGTAGCAGAAACTTAAATTTCTTGTGCCATAGGAACTTGATTTTCTTGTGCCATAAAAGCTTGATTTTCTTGTGCCGTAGAAATTTGATTTTCTTGTGCCATAGAAACTAGAATTTCTTCTGCTGTAGGAACTAGAATTTATTGTGCCATAGGAACTTGATTTTCTTGTGCCGTAGGAACTAGAATTTCTTGTGTCGTAGAAACTAAAATTTCTTTTGTGCTGTAGAAATAGAAATTTTATGTACTGTGGAAACTGAAGATTCAATTTTTTCATCTATAAATAAATATAGAACATAACTAAAAATCAAATATTATTTTAATCACTAAATTAGTTTTAAAGTATTTATCTTGATGTTAAAATCACCTTGATCATCATAATCTTCATATTTATTTAAATTCAATTCTTGAGATGTAAAGGGAAATAACATAGCAGTGTTTAAAATGTGCTGATTATCACTTGTTTGATAATAATTGCCTAAACTCTCATGTGACCGATGCTCCAAAAATAATTGTAAATCAGAATTAGAAAGACCTTGATTTTTCAATAATTGAATTGCAGTGTGATGACATGAATGATTTGTAATTAATCGTCTATTGTCAAGATTGATACTTGTATTTGTAGCAATAGTATTCATAAAAACACTTGCCTGATTGAGTTCAGTTTGCTTAGTGCCTAATTATTATTATTTTTCTAAGTTTGCTATAACCCATAGAAGTATCTTTGTATTAGCGATCTTTTTTAAGATCTTGCCATAATAGTTAGTAAATATCAGATTTAGTTTGTATTAAATATAGTATTACATATTAATTGAAAATATATATAACTTTCTGGCTTTTGCATATTTTACAAAATAATAAATCAACCAATATTGAATCAGATAATTTAGACAAATAAAGAAGAATATTCTTTACTGGCATATAATTATTATTTGATAAGTCTGGTGGTATATAAATATGCTATGAATAGGTTTTTCTATGCTTATTTCTAAAAAA
>CAJVPY010004351.1:0-12738 GCA_910591965.1 Dentiscutata erythropus | reverse complement strand
AAATCTAAATAAAAATTTTATATAACATTTATATAACTTGATAGATCTATGTAGATTTTATAAAAAAACAACTTCGTGATGTAGTTCTGATAGTTCGATAACTCAAATAAATTTAGACTAATTTTAAATATAAATAGAAAAGTACGTAAATAACGACCTTTATATAGATCTTAGCCTCACTTTGCTCAGCCTCATTGCAAATAAGGCTTTTTTTCTTACATCATAAAACATACGTTAAACCGGTATTGTTATTAAGATCTTAATACCGATAATATTATGTTTTATCTTCAGGGTCCCTATTCTATACAATGCAGTACTGGTTTAACGTAAAATATGCATGTCCCTAATTTACAAAAATTTTTTATGGCTTTTAGCCTTGCTTCATCTAGACTTTGTTTAAATCCCATTTACATTATATTTATATTACTTCTTATTTTTTTACAGTATATCTCTCGACCTCACTTTGCTCGCAAACTTCACACTTTTTCATCTTATTGATAATAAACATGATATACTGCAGTGCCAAGTCCTAGTCATATCTTATAATCACATGGATATAACCTAAATTATCGCGAAATTGTACATGCGCTGCCTATTTTAGCTAACTAAATACAGCTGATAATGTGACACGACATTACCAATTAAAATTAGGAGCAGATACTTTAGCAAAATCATGTTTTTGATGACAACAAAATTATTTCAGTATTAATATGTATGGACTCTAGAGTTGTGATAGGAAAAATTCATCATTGGTTAATATTTAATACCACTGATCGCTATTATCTACCACATCTTGAGCCACAATTCAAGCTAAGGCTTCAACAACCATAGCTCAAGCTGAAGTCATGACTTTAAAGAGCCGAGCCAAGCCAAGACATACAAGCCATTAATAAAAAGATAAGACAATAAACCAATTGCAATATAATGAAATTTGCAGCATGTGAAAATTTGTTAACATCATGCGTAATAAATATACTGAACAGCTGCTATTATCCTAAATAAACTATGAGCAAATATCAAAGATTTAGGGTTGCTACTACTGATGCTGACTAAACGTTTTAACATCATTATGTTTGGTTTTTATCACGTGATAAATCAGATTTTATCATATATCGTAGTTAAAATTGTTAAAATAAAAAAAGATATAACTGTAGTTAAAAATATTGATTAAAATTAAACTATCGTATCGCTATGATCAAACTACGTAAAAGGCAAACTAGGAGGTTCAGAATTTAATTTTTCAAAAATAAATGTGAATTTAATTTCGTATCAGAAAATTATATAGGCATAGCCGGTGATAAAATTAGCTTTTTTGATAAACATTCACCGGTAAGCGATTATGTAAATAAGTACGTACAGTACTTTAAAAAAATAGAAGTAATAAATCACTTAACTGAAATTGGATGTCGAATCATTAATTCTGAAAGTCAATATGTCGAATATAATTTGAGTGCTACTAGCGATTATTCAGCTTCTTCAGCTAGTAAATCTAATTGATGAAAAATACTACTCTGTCCGATGCAAATATTGTCCTAAGTATTGTCAAAGAGAATTACTAACCGTAATGGAATTATATTTAGCAAATGAATGTTCTAATTGTCCAGAGGACATACAAAAATACTGGCAGGATAAAATAAATAATCGAAACAATAATTTAAATTCTTATTCATTCATTCATTGTCAATTTTTTATTGCATTGTAAAACATGTTCAAATAAGTTTTCATTGTTTTATCGCAAGTATAAAACGTTTATCAGTTTATATTTTGATGGTTTTCACGTTTTTAATCTAAGCCTCAAAAATATAAACAGTATTAACCTATCACGTGGATAGTTTATATTTTTATTAAGTTTTATCACTAGTTGCTACCGATGTGTTACAAACTCAATTTACACATAATAGATGATAATTTTTTTAAGCTTCGAGGCTGCACCCAATCCTTCTCAGAGCAATGTGCCCTATTGATATTACACAATATGAAATATATTTACTGTTATTGGGTTATTGGGTAAACAGGCTGATTGTTTTGAAAGTTTTCCAAATATTAGCGTTAAATAATGTGTTCAAACCCATTTGCATCTAAAAGATTACATCTTGAATTTTTAATTTTTACGGAAAGAACTATCTCGTTCTTATCTAAAATGAGTTCATCAAAAACTGAAGAACCGTTAATTGAAGATCATAAAATTTCGATCGATGATTCTAATCCGCACGGAGGAAAAAAAATTGATAAATATGTTTTATCACCAAATATACAATGCATTGCAACTTTGAGTAAAGAAGATAAATCAATTGTTGTATGGACCATTACTGATGAACTTATTGTCAAATATTACAATTCATTAAACTTTAATGATCTTGAAAGTATATTACCCTCTTCAGATTTTGTAATCGAACGTCTGTTTGAAGGTTGCGAATTAAAAGGAATTTCAGAACAAGTGATACTAAATACTCGTTATTCTGAAATTAATTTTGGTAAGTAAAAATTAATTAATCGATACAGTTTAATTATATTTTATATTAATAAATTTTATTTTACAGTAATTATTGATATTACCACTAAATTAAGACAACTATTGAGTGCGCAAGGTCTAAAAGAAGAGTATAAAGAATTGACCTTTTTAGAAAATGGAGATCTTGTAATTGTCAAAGGGGACCCTATTTATCGAGCCTATATCTTTTCAAAATCAAAGTCTAATGGCGAACATCAGTGGACATGCAAAAATAGCATTGAACTCAAAAAATTTGATATGTGCGCTGTTTTAAAAAATGGAAAATTGTTTATGGGTTTTGATAGACCACATGTAATCAGTTTGATATGCAATATATATTAGATTGGAATTTAATTATTATTAACGAGTGGTTACAAATGGAACTGAATAGTGACCATACATTGTTGGCAATAATTTACTTCGATATTATTTGTGTTTTTTCGACAAAATCCGGTATATTATTGGCAAATAGTAGGCATTTTTATGTAAAATTATCTATTAACTATAAATATTAAGATCAAAATTATTAATTTATATAACAATTTAGAAAAGTTTGACGTGTATTTGCGTAATTTTTGTTTTATTGGATCAGGAAAAGAAGAACGTTTGTTTTTTTCTGGCTCAAATTCTGAAACAGAGAGTTATAACTCTTATATATTGAATCCACACACACATACACTTGATAAGCCCCCTGACAATAATGTCTTACATGATGCTTATCCTGTATCATTTCAAAATTATGAGTCAATAGGTTCTATTATTTCTGGTTATATTATAAAAAAAACTGATACAAATCATCTGACGATTCAAAAATTGTCTCAAAATGAAAATTGGAAAAATTATTTAGAACGTAAAGAGCGTTATTACGGTAATACATATACATATTTCAATACAAAAGAAATTATGAAATTTATTAATTCAATTTTGGACAAGTATGATAAATACGAGTCAAATCAAATTTCAATTCAGGATTACTCAAATGAACCAAAAAAGTATCATAGTGAGCTATGCACTTGAATTATTGAGTATAAAAAAGACGATTGATGGTATATTGGAAATGCAGTTAAAAGCCCAAATTGAGTCTGGTAAAGAAACTGATATAACTAATTTTTCTTTATATTCTGGTATTTTTGAAAATGAAGTGCTTGAAAATGGTGACATATTATTGGTTTTCTCTTCCTGTATACTAGTCTATATAATAACTTCAGTAAAAGATTCCAAAGAAGATTTTAAAGGAAAATTGATTTATTGTTGGAGCGAAACCTGGGAAGTAGTATTAAGAGATGCAAAAACACCACCAGAAAAACACATAATTGGTTTTTTTACTTCATTTAAAAATTTGTTTAAAACGAATTTGTATTTTGGCTTTGAAATCTTACCTCTACCATCTAATCATGGATATATACTTTGTCGTCAAAGCGAGGGGCAACTTATTGAGCTAGACTATGAGGAATCAATATCATTAATATCATTATATGGAAAAGACATATTTCATAATTTACTTCTAGGATATGAAGTGGGAATCCGTAATGATGTACCTGTTAGGGAATTACTTACTTGTTGTTATAAAAATAGCTTGTCAATGTTTGAATGTGGTGACATTTATAGCTTTATAGTAATAATAAGCCATATTACTTCTGTATTAGTAATGTTAGATAAATTTAATATAAATCAAAGATATACAGAAAATTTTTTATCTAAGACCAATATGTTGGTCGGCTATATTGACACCTATCATTATCACATTAAAAATGATAATTCCTTCTTGTTCAATTTTCAACAATGTGGAACTTATATTAATCCAAATAATTTATTTAATACTTCATTTTTTAATTATTTGTTTTTTTTTGGATTTCTGAACAATGGATCTTTTAAAAAAATCTTATCCTCGAATTTATGTTATTTTGGCATTTCCTTACTTACTATATTTATCTTATTTTACTATTTATCCTCAAGATACTGTAGTTTTAATGTTTCCATTATTGAATTTTGCTACATATCCCACAAAATATTCCTATAGTGAACTATTTTATATACAAGATAATCCTTTTACTTTACTACTAGATACTCCTGATTATTATAAATGGTGGAGCATTAAAGCACTTATCAACTTCAAGTGGAAAACCTATGGAAGATTTTATTATTTTATAATATGGACAATATATTCTATTTTTATGTGCTGTTTTTTAATTGTTTCAACGATTTCAAAGCATGAAATTTCTTGGAATATTCAATTAATTCTTTTGATTGCAACTATTTTTTTGGGATTTATTCATTTATTTTTTGAAGCCCGCCAATTTATCCATAGACCTATAGCATATATTACTAGTCTTTGGAATTGGTTTGGTATATAATTTAATTTAATAATTCGATTGATCATAATATACAATTACTAATATTTTTATAATTTAATTTTATCATATTGTTTAACCATAGATCTTGCTGCAATATTTTTTCCAACAATAACTTCATTAGTATGGTTACATGATAAAATACCACCAATTTGGATTATAACTCTTTCTGCTTTTTTACTTGAAATTAAATTTTTATTATTTTTTCGTGCTTTAGAATCATTTGGAACTTATTTTGCAATTATGATTGGAGTAGCACAAAAAGTCTTTTCTTTTCTTGTTGTTTTAGGTATTATGGTTTTGGCCTTTGCCCATTCTTTGCATCTTTTACTAAGACCTACTAGTGAATATTCCACAATTTCAAATTAAAATTCCTCAACTGCTAGAAGACTTAATTAATCGTTGTTGAGATAATGATCCTGCTAAAAGACCAACGGCTAATGAGTTAGAAAAGATTTTCTTATAATCAACCAAGTTATACTGATGATGTTAATAATCCTTGGAATCTTGTTCCAACATATAAATTTATTTCATCTAATGGTTCTGTTGGAGAATCTTCTCTTATTGAAAACCCAGACGATAATACAAATTTATTTTCATTGTTTAATACTTCTATTTTAGCTGTTTATTTTATGCTAACAGGTATTGTATATAATGAATTAAACAAAAATTTAACAAGAAACATTAATTTTATCTTTATTTTAGGGGATACAAGTTCAGTTTCTTCATGGGGTTTAAAAGATAATTGGGTTTTAACATTTTTGTTAGTTATATTTTCATTTTTTACAACGATTTATTTATTAAATCTATTTATTTCATTACTTGGAAATGCTATTGATGAAACAAATAATGAGGAATCTTTTTTACAACTAAGAGGGGAGGTAAAAATTTTTATTTTATATAATTTAATATTAAGACAAAATTTATAATTAATATATTTATTATTAGATATTAACAGAAATTGAACTTTTTTGGATGTTACCTTATCAAAAAAGAAAGAAAAACTGGTTTCCAGAAATATTGTAATTAATTTTTGGTTAACTGTATCCCAACTTTTATACTATAAATTAATATATATTTTGAACTTTCAGATACTACAAAGTTTCAGTTAATGAACTTAAAAAATATATAAAGTGTGTTGAAGATAAAGAAAGCCTTCCTTCTAAGATTAAAGAAATTACTAAATTTGAAGATTCTGAAAAGACATTACGAAATAAAATAAATGCTATGAATGATACATTAATGATAATGAATGAAATATTACAAAATCAAATAAATAAAGCATTGAAAGATCCTCTAGATAAAATTAATAAGTTAATTGAACTTATTGAAAAAAATGAACCAGAATGATGTTCTTCTAATAACAATTTTGAATAACAATGTTACAATAGAGTGGCGTAATAAGTTATTTTAGTTGTTATATAGATATTTATTTTATTTTGTAGACCTTATTGTTTATTATATAGTTGCTTATAATTGTCTTTGTTTTTCTATTTATAATAAATAGTCTTTGTTTTTCTATTATAATAAATAGTTATTATTTTACTTTTGGAATCAAGCAGTTCTATTATTTAAGCAATTTCACTAATAATTCATACTCTAAAAAATGGACTGTTTATATCCTTTTATTTTTACTAAAACGAAGCTATTGAAAAAGAATTCATTTTTAGATATTTGCTTGACAGATCATTATAATTGCATGCATACAACTGCCATTTTTATCATAATTTATTTATAAAAAGCTATAAAATTAATATTTAATATATGGATTCAATAAATAATACTTCTTATATTAGATGTTCTATTTCAATATTTAATTACTTATTGCTAGTTACTATATTGTACAGATGACCCTTGTTAATATCAACCTTATTAATATTAATCTCTCATAATATCATTCTAAACTACAGCCTATTCTCATTAATATCAACCTTACTAATATCAACCTAGGCCAAAAGATGAATTTTTACAAATTTTTATATGTCAAAATACCTTCATATATAGTAGTTTTATATGTTTTTATTATAGTATTTATTATAAAATATCAATCTATGCAACATGTTCCTGACTGATATGCATTCAAAGGAAGACACTTGACATTTAATTTGCAATATAACCATACAGTTCGTGAAATTTCCAATATCACCTATTCCTGGTATCTTATTAAAAAAGTATTTTAAATAATCTGCATCTACTATTTTCTATATGCTTAACACTGAAATTTTAAATTAATATTTAAGTTGAAAATAATCTGAAGCTTAAAATCCATAGTGGTTTTTATGGGTTTATTATAGTATTTATTGTAAAATATCACTCTATGTGACATTATCTGACCGGACCATTGTGAGGGTCTCAAGTCCTCGTCCCTCTAAAATTTTGTTATTTTCTATGTCTTTTTGCTACATAGTATCTTTGTTATTTTTTCTATTTTTGTAAATATGTTAGTAAAACTCAACATAGTTAGAAGAATAGTTCACTAATAACAGTAGTTAATACCTGTTTCGACGGGTTCGAAGGTCAAGAAAATCTGATAAATCAAATAAATTTGATTTATTTGATTTATCTGTTTTTCGTACCTAAGAAACTTGTTGAGACAAGTAAATATTAGTGAAACTAGCGATCGCATGTATTAAAAGACGCATTAAAATAAAACTATAAATACGACCTTTTTTCGTCTCAATAAAAGATAACTCAGTTGAGTTTTAGCCTTCGAAATTCGAGCAGAAGTGTTAGCTCAAAAAGTTTCCCTTTGCTAAAATAATAACAATAATTCGGTTTGCCATAAACCGTTATAAGAAAATTGTCGTTAAAATCCTTGTCCCGTGATCTTGACAAAAATGCATTATTCAATCTTGAAGTAAGAGAGAGAGATAGAGATCATTAATTAATAACCGATCCCTTTTATACCAAACTAGACTATTGATAAATGTCATTGATCGCTTAAAACTATTATATAACAATACCGAGATTCCATTCTGTGACAATCGTTAAGAATCTTAACGATTGCAGACAAATACTGAAATCCATTGCGCAAATCCAAGAAGAAGGGTTTTCTTTAGTGATAAATTGAAGCTTACAACACAACTGGTATACAAAAATTCCAATGCTATACTTATCTTAGCATTAAGTCGTGCCGCAACAGGTCTCCCAAACCTCGAAACTCGGGCCAAATCTTTCCACGCCTCTATTCGAAGTGTAGATTAATTAGTTAGATAGTTTTAGCCTAGACCCACCTTCTCACCGTCCGTGTTACACAGACAATCCGATTGATTAATATTTTTATACCAATTACTTGCATGCCGCAAGAACAGAAAAGGAAATATCTACAAATCACGGATTAATCAAATTTAAAATCGTAAACCACCCCCCTTCCATAAAACATGCATGAACATGATCATATAGTATGCTAAATTTAAAAGTGGCGGATTAAAAATTTCCTTTCTAAGTATTGTAAGCCAAGATCATATTATAGTATCGCTTAGCCCTTTTCATTCATAATAGTTGTTAATAATAAACTACATAGTAATCAAATTACTATTTTTAATTTTGGCTTCGTTGGCATTGTCGCTTATATTGTTCTTAAACAGTTACTGCTATTATCATTATTGCTGCCATTGAAATTGTTGCATTTCATTGTCGGCTTTATTGCATTAATCATTACACTTTTACAATGTGAAAACTATTATTTAATAGATCGTTGGTTCAATAATCGAGGGTACAATAACGTGGCGATGCTATACAAAATTGTATATTACTAATCATTTGATTAAATTTTATTATTGGAAATATCATGCGATCTCGAAATAATTAGTAAATAAGCTATAAAATTAGAAACTTCTAATTATATATCTTTTTGAAATTCAAAAGGGTAATCCCATACATGTTTCTTAAGATTTAAACAATAGATGCACTGTATTCGAATACGTAATGGTGAAATAGACAAATATAGTAAACGAGAAAAATGGTAGTTGCTATGTTAAATGTGGCAAAAAGAAACAAAAAAAAAAAGAAAAAAATGGTTAACATTTTTTCCAAAGCCGTAAATGAGAGTAAAATTCCTTTTTTAGAAGGTAATTTGGAATAAAATTATTAAACGCGTAATTTACTGTATTTATAAAATTATTAAGCGCGTAAAGTATTTTATAAAAATTTTAAACTTATAAAAAGGATTAGACTCGTAACAGAGTCAATTTCAAGATTAATCAAATAAATCATAATTTCATATAACAAAATGAAAACGATCTATCTTATAACATTCATACTTATTATATTTACCAATATTGTTTATTCAAATTGGATTCCACGTAAAGAAACCGACGAAAATACCAATATATGCGATAGGCTTGATGAATACATTAATTCACCTTATTCCAACGAAGAATTTCTTAATTATTCGGACGTAAAAGTTTGCTATGAATCAACACCGTACAATAAAACAAAGGCAATTCAGGTATTTCTAAATTTTGAATCAATAAAATAATTTTATTACTGTAATTAATTAAAGCTATGCTGTATATTAGGTAATAGAGACAGTAAAAGAATATCTTAAAGGATTCTATGCGTTACTAGATCAAGCAAAAGAAGAACAAAATCCAGGATTTGCATCAAGACCCATTGATCTAATATCTGAATTAGATTTGGTGTTAAAGAATAATTATTCATATGAATTTCAATTTATCGTAAATATCTAATTTAATATATTGTATATAAAACATACCACAAATTTACTTATTATTATCGATAATATATGTATTAGTACGATGTTGTAGATCTTATTAAAGAATTGAGAGATGGACACACTCGGTAAACTATTTAATTACTAAATAAATAAAATTATTGTAAAAATATAAAAGTATAATTAACAAATTTATATATATCATCATAGGCTGGAATCTGATAATTATCACAAGTACAATTTTCAGCACGGACTTTCTATGTATTCTGCGATTAGGAAAGACGGCACGCAGGTAAATGATTAAAATATATAATAAATCCAAATAATATATTTATACACTTATTGATCTATTATATTATCCATTATATTAGCAAATTAAAGTTTTTAATGACATAAAAGACCCTAGAAACATCGATTGTCAAGTTATAGATATAGATGACAAGCCAGCAATTGACGTAATTACTGAATTTGCTAAAAATCATACAAATTTGTCAAGAGATTTGAGTGCTCGATTTAATTCAGCTCTCGCAACACTTGCTTTTGGAGTTAGAGAATTTTATATTGCAGGACAATTATTCACATCTCGAACCCAATTACCAAAAAATCCAAGTATTTCTTACACTCTTAATTGTGATGGTAAAATTTCTAAAATTACTCGAGAATGGCAAGTTCCTATTAAATATGTTCCATATGAATCTCCATATATCAATGGGACTACAGTAGGAAATGCAACATTGATCTTTGATGCGTTCATTGCCAGATTTTATGTACTACAAGATTTCGGCGTGGTCTTAATCTCAACCGAAGCTATTTTAAATGACGATGACTCAGACATTGAAAACTTTGAATATCGTTTATTGTCTAATATAGCCGTTGGATTTAAGTTATTTGCAGACAAAGGAATAGAAAAGGTATACTACATTATAAATATATTTACTACAGCATAAATATATTAAAGTATTATTAATGCTAAAAATATTTATTTAAAAACGTTTATACTACATAGATTGTTTTTGATTTAAGCAATAATCCTGGTGGCCAAGTTATTGTTGCGCACTACATAAATAAACTCTTATTTCCAGACATACAAAATTTTCCACTGAGCTTTAAGGTTAATAATATTTCTATTCCACTTATAAAAGAAACTTCAAAGCTTAAAAAGGAAATTGGAAATATATTTCATTATAAGTCATTTATTTCAGTAAAGACAAATTCTCCATTTGATAGCGTTATAGACTTTATTGGAAATAATACATATATTCGTGGAGGTGAACAGGTTAACTACACTTCAAAAGCATTTTTTAATGACACTGCACTTTATTATGGAGTTTTAAAACTTCCAATACCACCAAAACTTCCTTGGACTGAAAAAGATATTATAATTTTGACAAATGGATTATGTCAATCATCATGTGCTATTTTTACTCAAAGATTAGCTGAAATTAATGTTCCCACCATAGCAGTTGGTGGATTTCCGAATACTCGATTTTCTTTTGCTCAATATGCTGTTGGACAGGCAATGGATAGTTCTAACATTAACGATATACTTAACCAACTTAAAAATCTTGATAGTTCCTTAGTTTCTAAATTATCACTTCCTTCAAATTTAACGTTGTATTTTACTATAGCTGAAGCCTATAGCATTAAAAATCCAAATGAGGTTATGGATTATGCTTTTAGACCTGCAGACTATCAGTTATATTATGATGAACGGAGTGCTAGGGATCCGAGTCATTTATGGATGCAGGCTGCAAAATATTTCAAAAAGTAAAGTGAAATTACACTTGAAATCTAGAATCAAATTATTAACAGTTTAATGTAAAATGCTTATACCATAAATTATGGTATTATTTAGAATTTAATTTACTATTCTATTATTTAATATTCTATTTGCTATTCTTCATTTTGGTTTTATTTTTATTTTTCATTTTAAATTATGACATTATTTAGAATTTCTTTATTTTTATTTTTAGAATAACTAGATCATTCAGAAATTATTATAACGAATATTTTATTTATTTATTATTCTTCATATTGTTTTTATTTTTTTTCATTTTAAATTATGGCATTATTTAGAGTTTCTTTTTTTTAGAATAACTAAATCAAAATTAGCCATTCAGAAATTATTATAATGAATCTGTTTAATGAGTAGAACACAGATTGTGCCAATGTTGGTTTTTCCAATAATTTAATTTCTTCCGGAAGTTCAATAAATTGGGCCAACATCCCAACTTCGAGGTGCCACTTAAAGATACGAAAAAAATGGTTACACTTTTTGAGAGAGACACATCATAAATATTCCAGAATAAATTCTTACCTCGACATGGCAATGGAAAGCCCAAACTCCAGGGTTACCCGTCAAAAATCGAATTACTGCTTTGCTTTTAAGAAACTAGAATAAAATTAATAATGTACTGTATAAATAAAAAAATAAACAAAGCATTTGTATACTAACCCGTTTCCTGGAATAGTTGTGGTGTCACGCAAAATCGGATATTGGTAAGTTACGATAAATAGTTCATCTTGGGCCATCATAACCCAAAAAGCATGTCCATGCTAAATGTAAATAAAATAAGTAAATATAAATTTATGGGTGACATTATACTGGCTGTATAGCATAATCAGAGTTTAAAAATTCAAACAAAGCATAAATATGGCAATATAAAAAAGCTTATATGCGCATGAAATATTTTTCCAAAATTCTTGCACACAAAAAAAAAGCCCTTGCGCATATACATTTTGCGACTTCAATTTTAAACCTAAAACCTAAATGTCTCATGGTTATACTAGAAAGTATCAGTTATTTAATTTACTGTAATTACCAAATGGAAAGGATGACTGATATTGTCATAATCTAAAAAAAAAGAAAATTAAATGTTTGAAGCAATAATAATATTTTTTAAAATATGCGAATACATACTATTTAAGATAAGTATACAATATCGGGCAAAAATTGTTGAATAACGGTAATTTGCCCGATATTGGTGTTATCCGGCAATTTATGATCATGGCGCCCAATCATACCCTCCCCCAATATAATTTTAGATCTAGAAAAAATTGATAATCGTATAGAAAAAAAAAATTCTATTCTCTTTCGTTGGCGCAGTAACTTTTACTGTAGCCTTTTTTTTAAAAAAAATATACGCTCTTTTTTTATCTTTTTAACAACGTAAAACGTTATTCCTGAAGCCTTGTGCACCTTGAATGCCTAAATCAAAGGC
>CAJVPY010004350.1:0-12743 GCA_910591965.1 Dentiscutata erythropus | reverse complement strand
AAAAAAATAAATCATAACTAAATTTATACTATTTTTAAGCTAAAATTGTTATACAAACTCTACAGCTTAAGGGATAGATTTTATTGCTTTTTTATATTAAATTTAATAAGACCTTTTTAAAATTAAGCTAGAAACTATATGATTTTACCTCTGAATTTCTTAAATTTTTTATTTATATACTGATACTAAATATCAATCATAATTAAACAATTTTATTTTGATCAGATGCTTTTTTATTTTATAGCTTTAGATTATATATCATAGAAAATTCGATATATTTTAATTACTAAACTAAATTTGAAAAATATAATCAAATTTTATCTATAAATGTATATTATCATCTATTTACAAATTTTAAAATTGATTTTTAAGCAAATAAGTAAATCTAAGATTCTATAAATTTTAAAAATCTTGCTAGTTTCAAAAATATAAGGTAGCTATACAATATAGTGATCTTTATAATTATTTAACAATAAAAGTACTATATCTAATCAATTATTTAAGTTGATGTAAAGTCAATTGATTAAAAAAAAAGTTATACATAGTGATACATATTGTGAAACCAATAATCAAAACAAGTCTGGTCCAGATAATTAAAGGAGGTGAGTATGATTTTTCACAAACAATAATAATAATTACTAATCTAATAAAGGCGGCAATAAGAATGAAGACAAATTAATGAGAAATGCATTATAAATTTATATTTCTATATAAGAAAATCAGAGACCCTTCTTCCCTTCAGAATATTACATAATATTTGTTATTATTTTTAGTTGTGAATTATATATTATTAACTCAGTTCTTTAGAAGAGAGAATTAGATTACAAATTATTGTCTGTCATATTTGCAATCATTAGTATAAGCCAATCAAATCTCTCTCACGTAAGAGAAGAGGGGTAGAGAGTATAGTAAAAAAATATTATGTAATATCTGTTACTACTCTAATATAATTTGTATTAAATAAAATTTAATTCTGGTATATTAGACTGGATTATTTCAAAAAACATATGTATATATATGCAATGCTTTTTGAGTATACCAAAACCTGACTGCATTTAGATAAGTGCATGAGAGTAAAAATATATAATAAGTTACATACTCGCACACTCATTTAATCTATCAAACTCAATTAGAAAGCATCATTATGTAAACTAAAATATTTGATTTTTAAATTAACTTAGAAGAATTTGTAAATAGACAACTAGATCATACACTTTGTTCCTGAATGTGAATAGACAACTAGACCATACACTTTGTTCCTGAATTAACAGACAATTTAGTATTTTTTTGATTATTACAAAATTATAGATCACATCAATTTTCTAAATGCTATAATTAAGATATGAATAATATTAATAATATGAGTTAGTAAACTATATATTATGTAAATTCCAATATACAAAATCAAAAGATAAAATATCCTTTAATTGATAATCCATCTTAGTAAAATATAACTCAGATTACTATATAAATTTATTATAGTGCGAATGTGGCATTTGCCCAAGATAAACTTTTTTTCATACTAAGTTAATCATCTTTCTAGTTTAAAAGACTTTTGTAAAGCTTGTCAAGACACATCTAATCGTTGTTAGAGCGTCAAAATCAGACTGATGAGTACTGAAATATCTTTAAAAAACCTCTCTTTTACTATTTAAGAAATTTACATAGTAAAAGAAAGGTTTTTTACAGATATCTCAACACTCACCAGGCTGATTTTGATGCTCTAACTACCATTAAATGTGTTTTGGCATGTTTTACAAAAGTCTCTTAAGCAAGAAAGGTGATTAACATAGTATGAAAAAAAGTTTAATTTGGGCAAACACCATATTCACACTATAGTAAATTTATATAGTAATTTGAGTTACATTTTACTAAGATCATGCTTCAGTTGACTGAAGGATCATCAATTAAGTATAATATCCCAAAAAATTATAATTCTAAAAGATTACAATCCAGAAAATCACAATCCCAAAAACATTATTCTGACAGGTCATTATTATAAAAAGTTATAATTTTTTAAAATTATAACTTTTCAGTATCATGTTCTTTTAATATCACAATTTTTTAGGATTATAATCTTTCAGAATTATAATCTTTTAAGATATTATACTTTCGGGATTTTGATTTTTCAGAATTTTTGTATTAGAATTTAATATTTTTACAAATCCAACTAGAATAGTAACTTTTTAGCAAAAACTTATAATAAAAATCAACAATAATTTAATATAAACTAACTCAACCTTATAAGTCACTAGAATGCAAGTATGTTCTGTAACAAATTTTTACAATAATTCACAATAGTAATAATAATTTAAACAAAAACTTGCTTACATTAATCATATAGAAATCAAGATAATTTTAATGCAAATTACTTCAAACTTAACCAATACTATAGCTACCAAAATAATAAATAAGTTTTGTAATAAAATTTTTTGCAGTAGCTCATAGTAGCAATTACAATAAGTCTAATATAATAATTACAGTTCAAACAAACTCAACCGCATACTGTAGTCATTGAAATAGTGTATAAGATTTGTAACAAAATTCTTATAATAGAAATTACAATACTCTAATGCAAATTAACTTAATATTCATTATACTGTGGTCACCAAATATCAAGTAGTCTATAAAAGATTTTCCACATAACTCATAGTAGAAATTAAAAAAATTCTAATACAAACTCTCACAACCTTAACTACATCTTGGAGTCACCAATATAGCAAGTAAGTTTCATAAAAAAATAGTTTATTGTAACTTACAATTAAAAATAATAACAATATCAATACAAACTAACAAACTCTAACTTAAATGATTACCTATATTATAATCATAAAACTTACTAAGCTTATAAAAAAAAACTTTAATTGATTGAATCAAACTAAAACAAAAAGATATAATAATTATAATTATAATGCAAACCAACTTTACTCCAACAACATACCATATATTACTGATATAACAAGAAAGTATTAATAAAATTATTTACAATAACATATAATAAAATTTATAATAATTTTGATGAAAATTAACTTAACCTTAATCGCATACTATTGTTACTAGCAGGTCTTTTTGATGATAACTTATAATTTTGAATCATGATAATTCAAATGTACAAGAAGAACATAATGAGTTTATGTCAATATTTTAAAAATTAAAATCCTGAAGAGACTAAATTCTGATACAATAAATGTTGAAAAATCATTCTAAAAATCACAATTCTGAAAGAACATAGATTAAAAAAACATAGATTAAAAAAGTAATAGTGATTTTTTAAAGCTATACCTTTAGAAATTATGACTTTTGGAATTATATTCTTTTAGAATTGTAATTTTTTTATAGTCATAATCTTTTAGAATTTAATGTATTAAAATTTATTATTTTAGAGATTTTAATCTTCAAGATATTGATATCTAAATATAACCACTTACAATAAGTTATTTATGGGTCATTTTATTTTATATATATGCTTTATTTAGTATATAAGTACAATAGTCACTATATTTATTGATAAGAATTTGCTTCACTCATTTGCACTAATATAGTTATTTATATATTAATTATATTTATAATAGATTTAGCCTGTAACTAACAATCACTTATCAATTGAAATCTTTAAGGTAAATAATTTTTTTAATAATTAACTTCTTATTTGTATTGATTTGTAGATAAATATAACTATTAATCATTAGTTGTACATTAATTATTATTTAATATAAGCTACTATATATTTCTAAAAATAAGCTACCCCCTCTTTTGAAAAAAAATCTTAAAAACATTACTCTAAAAATAAACTATCTTTGTAATTTTTCTATAATCTTAAATAGTTGCTATATATAAAAGTCAAATTTCTACTATGTAAATTGATAAAAGCTAATTAATACAAGTTGTTCAGGAGATAAAAATATATATTCTAAAAGTTTTAAGCAAATTGAAAAACTTTTACTAAAATGTTTTTGCATTATATATTAAAATGTAAAATACAAAAACATCTAGTAAAAAGTTTTCAAATTATATCAAACTTTCAAAATATGTGTATTTGTACCTTCTAGACAATCTATATTAAGTGTTCTTTATTGATTTACTTAGTAGAATTTTGACTTTTATATATAGCAACTACTTGCACTTAATGAAAAATAGCTAAAAATGATTAAAAATCAATTATATTAAAAAATAAGCTACCCATGATTTTTGTATAACTTTTTAGCCAAAAAAGAGTAGCTTATTTTTGGAAATCTATGATATTTGCTTCTTATTTAATTATTAATTGAATTAGTCTTTATTGATTACTTTGTATTATAGATAATAATGATGATTATTGAAAACCTTAGAAAGGAATTTTTTTCTTACTTAGACAATATTGTTGTTTTATTTTTTTTGGAAAGGTTAATTGTGAATTTTGGGCTTTATAGATATGAACTACAATTAATAAGCTTTTGAAGTTATATTACTATACTACTACTATTATTTAAAAAAATAAATAAATAAAATAGAAAATAATAATTTGATATATGTATTTTTATTATTAATTAAATAAAAATCATAATTTTTATTATTGAATTTGGTTTAGTAGTTATTGAGAAACCTTCACTAGAAGTTTTTAAAAGCTTAAAATATCTGGAAAAAAATTAAAATCTGCAAATTTTTTTCTTTAAAATTTTAAACAATAATTTCTCAGCAAATATTTATCCAAATTCAATAAATTTTTTTTAATTTGATTCTGCAACTATGTAGGATTAAAATAAAAATTTTTATTAAATTTGAATAGATGAGTATTAAGAAATATCAATTAAAAGCTAACAGCTTTTTTTTTACAAACATCTAAAATTTGGATAAAAATAATTTCGCAGTTACCAAATTAAATTTAAACAATTTTTTTATTTTAATTCCGTGAAGCTGCAGAATTAAAATAAAAAAATTAATCAAATATGTTCAGGTAAGTGTCAAGCAATCCTTGTTTAAATTTTAGATACTCATAAAAAAAAAGCTATAGCCAAATTTTTTTTAACTTATAATCAATATTTCTCAATATCTATCTACTCAATATCTATCTATTTAATTTTAGTAAATTTTTTTATTTTAGTTCTACATTCTTGCAAAATAAAAATAAAAAAATTTTTGTTAATTTTGAATATATAGATGTTGAAAAATCATTATTTAAAGTTTTGTAAAACAATTTAAGAAAAAGAATATTGTAATAAAATTATTAACTTAAACTTTAAGCAACTGTTGCTCAACAACTATTTATCCAAATTTAATAGATTTTTCTAATTTTAATTCTAAAAATTTGTAGGATTAAAATATATAAAATTTATTGAATATTAGCAGACAAATATTGAAAAATATTAATTAAAAAATTTGGCCATAGCTTTTTTTTTACAGATATCTAAAATTTGAATGAATATTACTTGGCACTTATCTGATTATATTCAATCAATTTTTTTTATTTTAATTTTGCAGTCTCATAGAATTAAAATAAAAAAATTTTACTCATATTGATCAGATAAGTTCTTGTTAAAGGTTTAGATATTTGTAAAAAAAAGGTTGCAGTTAGATATTTTTTTCTAGTTATTTCTCTATATTTATTTATTCAAATTTGATAAAAATTGGTTTAATTCTATGTACTTGTAGAATCAAAAAAAAAACATTGAATTTGGATATATATTGTTGAGAAATCATTTAAAATTTTAAAAAGAAAAAATTTGCTGATTTTAATTTTTTTTTAAAGATATTTCAAGCTTTTTAAAAACTTATAGTGAAGGTTTTGCAATAACCACTAAACCAAATTTAATAAACTTTTTTTATTTTAATTTTATGAATATATATAATCAATTTGACTCTAGAATTAGATCAGAAATAATCTACAATGATCTTTAGTATGAAACCCATTAATCACATGATTTATCTCTACTTTAGAGACCTTAGTAGCTAGACCACAAAAAATTTTCTATTCATGTCCAATCAAAATAACCAAAATATTAAAAATCCTTTTAAGATTTTGAAAAAATATTTTTGATTCTAGTAAAGATTTCTCAATAACAAGTTGATTAAACTCAGTAAAATTTTTTTATTTTAATTATATATTTTATTGTATTAAAATAAAAAAAATTCATTGAATTTAGATTGATAGATGTTGAGAAATCTTTGCTAAAAATTTTAGAAAAGATTTAAATATCTTAGAAAAGACTAAAAATCAGGGTAAATTTTCTTTTTTTTAACTTTAAACAACAATTTCTCAACAACTATCAATTCAAATTTATGGTGGTTTGCAAAAAGGTGTGACCTCTGCAGATCATAATGTCATGTAAAATCATGAAAAATCAGCCGATTCTAGTAGATTTTTTGTTTCTTGGAGAATTTTAAAGATTTCGAATAAAATATAGACGTTATTGATTGAAAATTATGATCAATAGGGAATTAAAATCTCAGAAATTTCTCTGCTATCATCATCACGAAATCACAGGGTCACACCTTTTTGCAAACTGCTATAATAAAATTTTTTATTTTAATTCTGTAGGCCTATAGAATTAAAATAAAAAAATTATCAAAATTGGATACCTGATCAAATTCAATTAATTTTCTTTATTTTAATTTTATAAGTTTATAGAATTAAAATAAAAAAATTTGGTCTAATTTTTCAGGTAAATAGCAAGTAATCTTATAAAAAAAAAAGCTGCAGCTAATTTTTTTTTCTAAACTGTTTAGTAAATTTTCTCAACAACTACCAATCCAATTTTGATAATTTTTTTTATTTTAATTCTATAATTTACAGAATTAAAATAAAAAAAATCGTCAAATTTAGAATGATACATGTTGAGAAATATTTGTTGAAAGTTAAATAAAAAATTTATTGCAATTTTTTTTTAAAATTTTTTTAAAAATATTTAAGTAAGGATTTTTCAACAATTATCAATTCAAATTTGATAAAAATTTTTTTATTTTAATCCTATAAGTTTATAAAATTAAAATAAAAAAAATTATCAAAATTAAATAGGTGGTTGTTGAGAAAGTTTACTAAATATTTGGAAAAAAATTAGCCGCAACTTTTTTTATTATAGATGCCTAAACTTTGAATGAAGATTACTCGGCATTTACCTGATCAAATTAGGCCAAATTTTTTATTTTAATTCTATAAACTTACAAAATTAAAATAAAAAAAAATTGATCAAATTTGATCAGGTAAGTGCCGAGAAATCTTCGTTCAAAGTTAAGGTATTTATAAAAAAAATGCTGTGGCTAATTTTTTTTTAAAAAAAAACTTTGTAAACTTTCTCAACAACAACCTATCCCAATTTCGATAAATTTTGTTTATTTTAATTCTATAAGCCTACAGAATTAAAATAAACAATATTTTATCAAATTTGAATCGATGGTTATTGAGAAATCGTTGTTTAAAGTTAAAAAAAAGAAAATTTACACCGATTTTTTAGTTTTTTCTTTTACTGGGTTTAATCAACTTGTTATTGAGAAATCTTCGCTAGAATCAAAAATATTTTTCAAAATCTTAAAATGATCTTCAATATTTTGATTAATTTGATTGGACGCCGCTCACGTGTGCGGAAAATTTTTTGTAGTCTAGCTACTAAGGTCCCACTTTAGACGTCCCCCAAAAGCGGCACAAAATACAAATTCACACCACATAGGCATAAATAGTAAGGAAAATAAACAGATGGACCCGTCAAAATTGAATATCGTTAATAAGGTTATTAGTGAGTTAGAAAAGGTGTAATTTTATTAAATTTATTGATGACCAAAAAATAATACATTACAACATTCATAAACAACAAACATGATCAATGAAATAATAGAAGCATTTTAAAGATAACTAATAAATTAATATTTAAAAACAATAAATAATATTTAATAGATATATATTAATGATAAATATTTTGAGATTTAGGGTTAATTGCTAAGCGGAAGTAAAGTTTAAAGAATCTTATTTATTCAAAATGCCTGTCGTTATCTTAAAATTAAGAGAAACGATTTCTAGGAAACTGCACACATGAAACCACCGCACCTAGATCAAGTAGTGTAACCTGGATAGTATGAATAGGCTCAACGTAGGCAGGTGTAAAGATAATCAAATCCTGTATAAAAGTTGCATTTCCAACAAATTCATGTCGAATCGGACGGTCAAAACTAGGATCAGCACCATTAAGTTGGTTAAGGAATACGATTTCAATATCAGTAAAACTGTCAAAACTTTCGACCGTTGAGTCATTCAGGTCTTTTATATTTCCCCGAACTTGAATTTTTATAGGTGTATCCGAATCAGGCGATGGAACAGGATCAGGATCAAAATATACTTCTGCGATAGGAGTATATGGATCACACGCTTCAAACCCATTATTAGCCTTAACTATTAAAAACATTGCTAATAGTAATATGAATATAAAAGAAAAGTTTTTATTCATCATTTTTTAATCGAATAGTATATAATTAATTTTATATTTGATTTGTTATGTAATTATCGATAGTTTGTTTTTTTAGCCGTCTATTTATATAAAAAAAAAATCATTAATATTTCTACGCCCTAAAAAAGTTTCTTTTTTTTAAATAATAATAATAATAATAATAATAATAATAATAATATTATTATTATTATTATTATTATTAATCATTCATTTTATAAAATTTGGGTAGGATTAGCTGATTGGCTAGTTATGGTAAACGCATCCCATGTGGGATTTTAATTTTTGGGAATCCGCGATTTGCCCATCAATGACAGTTAAATATTAGGGATAGAGTCGTGATACGATGATCGGATATTTAGTGGATATATGATAGATCGAACTGAATGTTCAGATTAGGGTTGCGAGACAAACACTCTTTTTTAGTAACGGCTTTTCTACTTAGTTTGGATTTGGAAATCGGTATTTCTACCTAGTTTGGGTTCATAATCAAACCCCAAATATGTATTCCATTTCAATAAATAGTGTCAATTCAAAAACTATCAATTCATTAAATAAATATTCGGGATTTAATAGAATAATCTTTGAATTATTCAACAAATTAGACTTTAATCAGGTTTAATGATTAATAATCTACCGGATAATAAAATATAGTTAAGTCAATAATACAAAAAATTTTGTTTGAGTATTACTAAGTACATCAGGAAATTTTGAAAACTGATTAAAATCTGATGATTTTAATCGATTATTATCACCCCTGCCGATTACACGCGATAATTGATTATGATAAAACAAGTAAATTTAATAATATTGCCGTACTGAGCAAGGGTGTTCTCAAGCACTTCACTCAATGGATCGGAAGTAACCAAATGAGTTACTATTTCGATGAAAAATTAAGCGAGACACAAACCACCTTTTATCTTCAAAAATTTACCATTGATACTGTAAAGGTCGCACAAGCATTATTTCGAAAATTGCATTTCCTTAAAATAGCGTATTGGTTTCGAAATAACGCCCATGTGCGTCCCCGAAATAATGCACACTCCAAATGGCAATTAATAATCTGTTAAAATGACGAATTGTGATAACAAGCAGAATCAAGAATTTTTTAGTCAAAAAATCTGACTTAGATCGGAAAAGCTGTATATAAAATTAAGAAATACCGGTTTTTTATGCATCACACATATATAACGCATCAATTTTGTCCTTTACCCCGAAATAACGCCCATGCGCGTACTTGAAATAACGCGCATCCCCTTGAAATAATGCGCAGGTGCGCGTTATTTCGGGTAAATACAGTAAGGATTTAAAGTAATATTATAATTAATTAGTAGTCTAAAAGGGTAGTAGTATTATATAGAGAATGGTATATATGTACTTAAATAGAAAATAGAAATTTACATAAAAAAATTATAGAGCTTAGTTGTTTGAAGTGAAGTTTTATAGAGGTTTTTTATATAGTTATAAATGAGAAGAGTTATATATGATAGTAAGAGGTAAGCATTGAAGATGAGTAATAAAATAAGTGTAAAAGCTAGACATTCAAGGTTAAAATAGAACTGATTTGTATAAATACAAGTAGAAATATTTTTATTTGTATAAATTTAAGTAAAAAAATTTTATGTAGATTATAGCTTTTGAAAATATGTAGATATTGTTTATAATTTAGTATATTTTTTTAAAAAAATAAATTTTTATTTTAAAAAGTTTTAATAAGAACTTATAGGTTAAAAAGTTTTGTATAGATTTATTTTGTGCTAGTTAATTGAAGCTAGAATAGTGTAAATATTTAGTATAGTCAATAATAGTAGTGTAAACATGTTAGATAAAATGTGAATCAATATATAAGTTATTAAATAAATATTAAGATTAGTAATTTTATGAAGGTATTGAGTAAAAAAAAATTAAAAAATCTAGAAGAGTTTAAAAAATTCAGAATAAATATTAACTCAGGTAATACAATTTATTAATAAGGTATGATCAGACTTGCTAGTAAAATTCAAAATATATAAGATAATGGTATAATATTGTTGCATTAAACCAGAAATAAAATATCAATAAAATGTGTTCAGTTCTATATAATATAATAACTATCTGTGATATATATGTGGTTGAGTAGTCGTATTCAATTTATTGTGATTTATATTACAAGTTTTTACAAAATCTTCTTCCAAAACATACTTGATATTTTATTAGCACAAGAATATTTTAACATCTAGTTAGTTTATATTGGAATTATTACAATTCTTTTATGAGTGATTGTAAATATTCTTGTAAAAATTACTCACTATTCTAATGCTGATAATTAGAATATATGGCTAAAATTAAATTAGTTTATATTGGAATTAGTTCATATTAAAATTAGGATTAATTTATTTGTAGCCATGGCTACATGTAGCTATATTCAAAAATTTACAATAACACAAAATTTTACTAGGGTAACCCTGTTGTATAACTACAGTGGCCTATCATATTATTATAGACACTTTTTAAAATTTTATATTGAGCTAAATAAATATAATAGAAATTTAAAAATTATACAAATTATTATTTAAAACCCAAATTTTTAAATAAAAAAGGTTTGCAAAATTCTATGCAGTAGTTTTTAAGTTAATTAAGGTTATATAATTTTGTGTAATATTATACTCGTATGAAATTAATAATTTTAAAAAATTAGTTATTATAATTATTGTATATTAAAAAAATTTTATTAAATAAACTATATATAGTTATTATATAAAATTTGTTCAGTATAATTATATATAATTCTAAATTTTTAAAAACTTTTAAAAAATTTTAAGATAAATATTATTATTTAAAGTTAATGTTAAATTATTAAAATAAAATTATCAAATTATCAAATATAGTAATTTTATTACTATATATAGTAATTTACTAAATATTTTTAAAAATTATCAAATTTTCAAAATAAGTACAATTTGTTATACTACATACCTTTTTAAAAAAAAATTGCTAATATACTTGCTAAAAAATTAAGTTTTATATTTATTAAAAATTAATATTTAAATTTATACTAAACCTATATTAAAAAACTAGTAAATTATACAAATAAAAAAATTTCAAAAAAATTTAAACTTAACTATTTCAAAAAATAATATATAGAATTTTATAATTTTTTTTTGGTTTTACTAATACACACCACTAGTGTTTAATGACAGTATCAGAAATTAGATCAGAACATCATATAATTATATTAATAATTATTGGTTAATTAGTATAGATCAATGCATAAAGTATATACAGATATATACATAGCATTATTTTTTTAATTAAAATTATGCTATACAATCAAGCAACCTACCTACTTCTATTGCTATAAATCAATACTATATGTATGTACATACATATATACGTATATACCTTATTTAGTGCATATAAGAAATATCACTGATTGATCATTGAACTGAGCATAATTGGGCATACCACATGCTTGGTTATGCAGCCTTGATACTTGTATCGAGCTGCTTTTCTTGGCTATAAAATAGCCAATTTGGCCAAGTTAATCTGATTTTTAGCCGCCAATGGCCAAAATGGCCTAACAAGTTTTAAAGTGTATAAATAAGTTACCAATTATACAAATACCCTTTCATGAGTCCAAAATTAGCAAACTAGCGAAAATATAAAATTAAGCTTTCACTATAGCGAATTTAGCTTAGAAGAATTATCTTCTAACCGTGAATATTTTTTTAAAAGTATGTTTATATTCATTATGTCAGGGCTAATTCGCCATAATAAAAGCTTATGTTTTGCTTACAAGTTTTCATCTTGCAGTACTTAATATAATATTCCAGTGCTAAAGAAAAAAAATTTAAAGAATTAGTAAATGCATAATAATAAAGCCTAACTACTAAATCTAGTATTGTTACTGGACTACAAATATTTTTTTTTATAGCAACAATTTGTATACTTATTACTAGTGTCACAAATATAATTAATATGCATGTGACTCAGGGGTAAGTAGTTACTGATTCAGTGATCGAGAAAGATCGGGCGAGTATATGATGTAATAAACTAGTGATTAAATAGTGGGTGGCATGATTATTTTGCATAATTAATGTAATCATAGTTAAGATAATCAATAATTGTATAAATAATATAGTTATAGTTAGGAAAACTCTTTCCGGTTCACCCCTGAAAATCATTGACAATAGTAAAAAGTAAAAAAAATCTTTGCAAGTTTTTAGTATTATAGTAATTCATACAACAAGCCCTTTGGGCAAGCAAGTTACTCTGGTATATAATAAGTAATTACAATCGGCAAGATAGAGAGAATCTACAGTACCCAAGAAACACAAGTTCCTCAAGTCTTAGCTC
>CAJVPY010004349.1:0-12743 GCA_910591965.1 Dentiscutata erythropus | reverse complement strand
GTATCATTTATTTTTGGGCATATATTTTATAAATAAATTAAGGCGACTCTTCGTGTACCTAATTAAAATATTTCAGGGGTAACACGTTCAGTAGTATTAATTAAAGTAATATATAAGTTATTTTAAGTAGTAATATGGAACAAAAAAAATTAATTGTTTAATAAATAAACGCTTTTTTTCAAAGAATTGAAATTTTAAAAAAATTTTTACAAATCATGACAAAAAAAAATCTCGGCCCTTGTTCAGTTTGTAATTGCCAGATTAGACCAAATCAATACTGCGGAATCATGGAATATGCTCTAAGAAAAGCAAAAGAAAAAGGCACTTTTAATCAGTATAATTATTTAGAAGTTGGAAAGCAATTGTGTTATTCTTATTACCTTGAGATTGTTGAACCTGATCGCAATAATGTATCATCAACTAATAATAATAAACAAGATAACATAATCATTAGAAAACCATTATCATTTGGAAAAAAAATTATTTTAATGGCTAGGGTGTTATACGAAAAACAAAGAAAAGAAAATAACACACTAGAATTAAACCCAGATCGTTTTCAGGCAATGCTTGAGGATGCTGAGCCACAATTGGTAGGATTCTTTGATGAGCTTTATAACGCATTTATTCCAGAAAGACGGTCAGCTTATAATAGAAAAGAAGATAAAAAAAAGTGATTAGTATATGTTACTCAATTGCAGCAATACGTAATAGACTTGTAAATAACTATTCTTTGGAAATTGGATTATATTTAGTAGCATCAGGTGCTTCTTGTGATGCAATTAATGCAATACATAGTGCAGGTATTACTGTTTGTTATAAGACCATCAAAAACTACAGAAAAAAAATTGTAGCTACATATCCGGAAAATATTCGAAAATACTTTGTTGAAAAAGTAAGTATTATAAAAAATAAAAGTAAAAAAAAAATAATAATAATAAAAAAAATAAAAAATAAAATAAATAAATAAAAAATAAAATAAATAAAAATATAAAAAAAAATAATAATAATGAAATTCGAATTTACAAAATTAGTTTAAAATTCTGTAGCCATAGAGATGTGAATGCAACGCCGTAATTTGTTGTAATTATAATGAGTTATGGTAAAAAATACTGTAATTTATTATAGTTACAGCATTGTGTTCACACCTCTAGCCATAATACATAATTATCCTAAATTTTTAATGTTTTTAATATTAGATAAATAGCTTTTTCGTATATAATATCAACGATTACTACAACATATATGGAATAAGACATCTGGATACCGTAGTTCTTTCTGCACCTATTCATTTTCAACATGCGTCAGTAAAAAAATTACTAAATGTGCACCAATTCCAATAATTTACAACAATAATTCAGTCCATAATCCTACCAATATTAATACGAACTTAATTTATTTCAAGATCCCGAAGAGACAGAAGATGACACAGAGGAGCATAAGTTTATTTAAAAAAGAGATAAAAGAGATGTATTAAAATTACAAAATGCATTAGAAGATGTAGATAAATGGTAATAAAGCATTATATAAGTGTGTCTCACTAAATTTCTTACCTTCTAAGTTGTAGAAGTTAAAGTAACTACTATAGCGTTCATACCTTCGTCACCTTTCACGTATAAGCCAGCTACCTTTAAATACTTGATCTAACTTGATCTGAAAGTTTTAAAAGACCCGTAAGGGTATGAAGAATGTACTAATAAAAAAAATTTTTTTATTACATAAGTTACTTTAAAAGTTGCTATATTACTAATAAAAATTTTATAATGATTTACGATTCATTGGCCAATCATATTCAATCTGATGATCAAAATCGATGACCAATCAAAACCAATTTCCATCATGCTTAATTATTTTTATTCTATTAAGAAATTATTGCTACGTAAAAATTTTTCTTTTTTAAAAGTTTGTATACAGTATATTATTAGCACAAAACGTAATTGAAGTTTTAACTTTAATCTTTTACACTTATTTGGCGAGGCTAGAGGTTGGAACCGAATTGTTGCACCCGAATTTAAAACCGGTTCAACCCGATTCGAATATTTGATATATTCGGATTTGACTTCAGTAATGAGCGATTGCACAATGCACATATCTTTCTAATGACAAAGATAATGTATTTCGATATCACTATTTTTGCGCTTCGGATTATACTAGATTCAGTTGCTATTACTTCAGACAAGTTGGATATTTCAATTTCAAACAAACTAGGCATTTTTAAAATGAGTGCTGCAAAGCGAAAACCTGGAATTTAGGTTTTTGCCGGCTCCGCTTTCAGATCCGACTCCTGATAAATTTAAATTAAACATAACATAAATTATATTGTGTTTTTCGGGGTTTGATTTGTAAAACTAATTTCGGAAAACTCACAATTACAGGTTTTCGCTTTGCAGCACTCCAGTGTTTACTATAGACGACAGGCTAGAGGTTCCTTAGTTGTTAGATTAACCGTTTCAATATTTTCAATAAATATTAATAAAAACTTGGTTTGGAATTACAACCTGAGTTATATTTTCTTTAGTCCGGTCACTAAACTCTTGTTCATTTCGAACTTTTTTTTTATTAGCGCCTCCTTGTGTAATATATTTATTATGAAAGCTTATATTTAGAAACCTTTTTGTTTTTTGTCAAATCTGTTGCTTGGTAAGAATAATCTTCGTCATAAATTTTCGTACAGATTCAAGCGAAAAATTAATTTTGGATGTGTTAACATTGTAGTATCGTTCAGAATACAATCGCAAAATTGCTAATCATACCCAAATCAATCGAATCGGCCAAATAATCATTCGGTCAATTTTTTACCAGATGTCCCAAAAATAATGAAAACAGCTGTAATAAAACCGGATTTATCGAATTTAATAAACCCGAAAAATCAACCGAATTTGGGACATCTGGATTGACCGAATAATTACTCGATAAGCTTTTTGATTTGGGTGCGATTAGTAATAAAACGATATGTATTTTTAATTCATAGCAATAGTATTTTCTGAACGGTATTACAATGAAACTGCATGATAATTATAATCAACAAAATTATTATTCAAAAGAAAATTAGCAAATATTTTTGCATAGCTTATCTGAAGTAACCACTGTTGAATTTTGAAAAATCTAAATTGCCTAACGTAGCAAATATAACATCCAACTTGTCTGAAGCAATAACGAATACGCTTTTAAAATATTATTTAGTAAAAACATTTCGGCTAATTTTTGCAATTGTACTAAAACAGATGTAATTTGACACCTTTTTAAATCTTAAATAACTTTTGATCCACCGGACCGTTTTTAATGAAACAGCTACCAAAATGTTCTTCACATCGAGACGATTCTAACGAGCCCAAAATTGTCAAAACCCAATCATTGATCACAAGATCGCTAAAGTTTTTTACGAGGATGACGCACCTATAATGTGGGGTAATCGGTTAGACCGCATCTAACCGATTACCCACATTATTATTATAGGTGCGTCATCCTCGTAAAAAACTTTAGCGATCTTGTGATCCAATGATTGGGTTTGACAATTTTGGGCTCGTTAGAATCGTCTCGATGTGAAGAACATTTTGGTAGCTGTTTCATTAAAAACGGTCCAGTGGATCAAAAGTTATTTAAGATTTAAAAAAGGTGTCAAATTATATCTGTTTTAGTACAATTGCAAAAATTAACCGAGATGATAAAATAGGTCGGTGAAAAGTAACTAGACAGTGACCTTTTTTTAGTTTATTGCAATGATTTTAAACATTAAAATGATAATAATAGTGTAGTTACTTCGGTAGTATACTTCATCACAGCGTAATTTAACAAAGATATATAACGATAAATGATCATCCAGTCCAAATGTCCCAAAGATAACGAAAACAGCTGTAATAAAATCAGAAGAAAATCGGATTCAATAACCAGATTATTTGAAAAATCAGATTTACACCTGTTTTTATAAATTTTGGAACAACTGAAAAAATTGCTGATGACCGAATTGATAAGTTTCCGTTGATTCGGTCATGAAGGCAGCTGTAATTTAGTGACTGAATGATTATTTGGCCAATTCGAAAGTTTTTGATTTGGACGCTATAGAGATAATGATATACAATGAAACCTCCATAAATGCACGCTCTTGGGACTGAACTTTAGCAACGTGCATTTAGAGAACAATAATAAAAGGTGCATTTATAAAGGTCATGCATATATTTGGGCCAGAGATTGAGCGTGCATTTAGAGAGGGTGTGCATTTAGAGAGGGTGAGCATTTATAGAGGGTGCATTTATAGAGGGTTTCACTGTAAATTACAACCGTAAACCCGGTTTTTTAAATTCAGGTTGATTCGGTTTTACGAGTTTATTACAGACAGTAAAATCACAAAACCGAATTATCCGGATTTATTTAAACCTGGATTTGATTCGAAGTAACGGTAAAAAAAATTAAATCCTAATTGTATAAATAAAATCGGTTCCAACTTCTACACGAGGCACTAATAAAAATTCTAAAAAAAAAATATTAACGATTACAAGCTAGATTTAAAAATCTGTAATATTTTACGTCATAACATATTTTAACAATTATACAACCTAGAACATATTTAATCAAACACAAACATATCTCCTGGTTAAATTTTATGCAAAGAAAAAATTCTGTATATTAATTTCTATAATAGAAATTTGCCGATTAAATATTGCGTAACCCAGATTTTTGACGAAATTTATCATAGAATTGGATCATTTCTGGCGTGATACGGCGTGTAAAAGACGACAAAGCCTTCATGAAATGTTCCCGACGCACCTGTTATGTGTAGATTTAATTCAATTCAAATATTTAAAACAAATAGAATTTAATAATTATTAATATTAAACTAACCTCTTTTGCTTCAAGATTCTCATCCATTGCACATAAAGCTGCATCCTGACAAATTGATATAATTTCAGCACCTGAGCATCCATCTGTCTTATGTTTGCGAATAATAAATTTGCGGCTGATGCTGAAATTGGCTGATGCTGAAGTTTGGGGTCACAATTTATAAATATAACTATTTTATTAATAACTAAGTCCTAGTTCTAACAAACTAAAAAAAAATATCTAAAGTTCTTTTAAGTTTCATATTAAAATAAGTCCAAATTTCAGCATCAGCCAATCGCCATCAGTCGTAACAATAAATTGTAATGTTAGTACAATCGTAACATTTCAGGAATGTTACGGAAAAAGTATTTCACGTGCTAAATCTTAGACCAATTTTACCTACCCATTTTCAAATTTTCTTATTTGGAAATGTCGAATAGGGTTAAAGCTAATTTAAGGGTAGGGTTGGGCAAGTTTAAAGGAAAATTACTATCTTGACATCTTTTATTTGTGTCTCAAGTAGATTTAGACCCCGTATTTTGTATTTTTCATCTTTCTCGCATTTTTTTCGATGCAGGTCTTCCAAATAAGGAAATTAAAAAATGGATCAAGAATTATTGGCAGGACATCTTCAGATATATACATATATATATATATATATAAGAATAGTAAAAAAATTTTTTTATCATTTAAAACCCATGATGATTATGATCTGAATACATTAAATTGAGGATTCAGCATATTTAGATTCTCAACATCACATTTTTTTTAAAACGATAAAATGTTTTTTGCCATCCTTAGATAGATATATATACTTGACCAAAGCCAGGTACACAAAGACGAAAAGAAACGATAAAAAAAAATGAAAAAACAAAATGCCTGACATTTTTACCTACTACAGTATTTTCGTGAAATAACGCGTAGGGGTGTAATTTCAAATTTAATCAGGACATTATTCTAAATAACGTTCATGAACGTTTAAAGTCCCAGTCTAATCCTGCGTTAATCAATATTAAGTGTACCTGGCCTTAGCCATCCCACATAATGTTTGTAGTTGACCATTATTTATTGACTTCTGCAAAATCGATTACAAACACTAATCCCACATTTCGTCATTATATAAACACATCACGTGAATGGTATTTTTGCCGTACTCGGACATCGATGTTGCATTATATGAGTGCCATCTTCATCGGGCTTTCAATTATATTTTGTACCGGACATAATCTATTTAATTAATTAGGAATTGTGTCCGGTGCCCGATAACAGGTTTCCCTTGACGCAACTATATAAAACGTTTCGGGCTAAATTACTTTTCAAAGCCCGAAATGTTTCGCTATTAAGAAATAATTTTGGTCTAACCCGAAAATATATAGTAGCATTGCACTTTTTTAAATTTCGTCCCTATAAATATTTCGGATTCGCCAGAAACACTAGTCATTAAATACATACCTCAGTTGCTAATTCTTCAATATCAACGTCCATGGTGCATGACATTTTTTTCAATTGAATTCGAAAAATTTCTCTTCTAGACGATAAGTCTGGCGGGCTTACATATAATATGTGATCAATACGTCCAGGTCTTAACAGAGCATTATCCTACATTATTAAATTTATCAATGAAACAAATAAAGTTTTTAAAACAGAAAAAAAAAAGGGGATGCGTACAATAATATCTGGACGGTTGGTTGCTGCTACCACTGTCACATTCACCAACGGCTCAATACCATCTAGTTCATTTAGCAATTGTGATAAAACGCGATCTGCAACCGAAATTCCGCCATCACTATTAGTACCACGCTTAACCGTAAGAGCGTCTATTTCATCCTGCGAAATTAATTGTTACTCTGAATTTAATAAAATAAGAATAATAACAATGAACATATATAATGACAGCTTACAAAAAAGATTATCGAAGGCGAAGCAGCACGAGCTTTACGAAATACTTCTCGAACAGCTTTCTCTGATTCGCCCACCCATTTGCTAAATAGCTAATGATAGAATTTGAACTGAGTTGAGCGTCTAATTATTATTGGCTATTTAAAGTCATTTGATATCGTCATACCTCAGGACCCTTTATGGCAATAAAATTTAAACCTGCCTCTGTAGCCAGAGCCTTAGCCATTAAAGTTTTACTACAGCCCGGAGGCCCGTATAGCAAAATTCCTTTCGGTGGTTTTATACCAAGCCTAGAAAATGCTTCGGGATGTTGCAAAGGCCATTCAATTGATTCTTTTAATTTTTGTATAATTTCCTTTTGACCACCAATATCCGACCAATAAACTTTAGGTACTTCAAGGAGGATCTTTAAATTGGAAATTTATCAATACGAACGTTATTCATTAGATATAAATGCATCTCATCCTTACCTCTCTCATAGCGCTAGGCCGAATTTCACCTATCGCGGCCTCCATGTCTTGTATGGTAATTTTGACATCCTCTACTGAAAGAATATGAATATATATAAACAATTGAAAAAGTATAATGATTTGTGACAGCTGATGTTGAAATTGGTTGACCAAAATCAGGACTTATTTTAATATAAAATTTTTAAATTTTTGGAGTGTATTTTCTTTTCTTTTTAGGGATTCAGGATTGAATTTATTAATAAAAGAGTATAAATAGATTTTGGTATGTTTTTATATGTTTAAACAAGAACCCTAAATCTTAGCATCAGCTGCCACGTTGATTTGATTTAATTGATCACCACAATATAGCAACATGACAGCACTCACTTTGTTGACAATGTTTAACACACCGTTTGACTGCCTTCAATCCTGCCTCTCGACAAACGGCTGCAAGATCAGCTCCAACATACCCATGTAATTTAATTGCTAGCCCATTAATGTCTTCAGGAGATAAGATATGTGGTACTTTTTGTAATAGTGTCAATAATATGGAAAAGCGAGACGTAGCGTTTGGAATTCCTTGAATATTTATCCTATATGAATTATAACTCGACAATGATCTCAAATACATATTTTACCCTAGCCAAATAAATGCATACCAATCTCTATTTCACGATCAAACCTTCCAGGCCTTCTCAACGCTTCGTCTATTGCATTTTGGCGATTTGTTGCACTAATGACTATTATTCGATCTTGCAATCCGACAATTTTCTTATTGAAAATACCGTCCATTAATGTCAAGAGAGTTGCTACAATACGTTTTCCTAATTCATTGCTAACCTTTGTAACAAACAAATTAGTATTCATATCAAAGAAATTTATTACAAATATCTAGAATTTGTTACCTCATCACGTTTGGGACATAATGCATCAATCTCATCAATAAAAATGATTGATGGAGCATTCTCGACCGCTTCATTAAATATATCTCTTAACTAACATAAGGCAGGTTCAATATTAATCCAACGATTAAACTAATGATAACTAAATGATGAAGAATAGACCTTCGCTTCAGTTTCTCCATAAAATTTGCTCGTTATTTCTGGCCCGTTCACACATATCACATGCGCCTCAGTTTCTGAAGCGACAGCACGTGCAATCAATGTTTTACCGGTCCCAGGAGGACCATATAAGAGTATCCCTTTTGGTGGTCGCAGTCCTAATAAAAAAAAATTGGTTAACAAGCGTATCGTTAATTTGCAAGAATAAAATTTATCTTACCATACTGCGTAAATAATTCGGGGTTGTTTAATGAGTTCTCAACCATCTCGCGTACTATTCGAATTTGTTCAGATAATCCTCCAATGCTATCGTACCCGATTTTATTAATCTTCGTCGAGTCATCGATTTTCGCATTTTCCTTATGTTTAAGTCAAAATGTTTATTTACAATCAAAACAATAGGTAACACTTTAGCCATGAAATTATAGTTACATTTGGTAAGATAGTAATAGCCGTTTCTTTTGTAATTGAATAGATGACCGTTTCCACACTACCCTTTGTGAATTCTTTCATAGGGATAATATTAACAACGCGAAACGACCTGATCATCCCATGATATTGAAACTCAATACGACTTCCTTTTATTGAATATTTAGTGTCAACTACGTGTGAAATATATCAAAGAAAATGAAATAAAATAAGAATGTATATACATATATATAAATATATATATGAAAAGCAGCACATACTCAAGGTTTCTTTTGCAAATATATTCAACATCTGATCAATTGGAATGTCTATAACTCCAAGCGATTCCAAGACAACTTTTGAAGCCCTTATAATTGCGCAGTTAATTCGAGAAATAGAAACAGAGTCACCAATTTGAAGATCAGCATTTTCACATTGCAGAGGATTTAATTGTATTTCTTTGATGTGTGAACGAGATCCGACATTTAACTTTTTTAAGAGAAATTGAAATCCAATAATGTGGCATAATAATATGAAAAAAATAACGTACGATCTTTTCTTATTGTGAACGACGGCCAGGCAATTCCTATAACGATTATCTTTTTTTTTTAAAAGGGGTTATTTAACTTTGATACGTGTGGAAATAATAATTTAAATGAATTCAAGATCTATCTTATCCGATTCACACCTCAGACGTAGATTCATTTTTCTTGACAAAAATGTAATCACCAGTACGGATATTGCTCTCACGTAAGACTTCCACATTTAAGTATACCCTCTTTTTAGCACGCAAATTTTTGTTCTCGCTAACAGGTTTCACTTGAACAAAAAGTTTCAATATTTGTCTCGAATTCATATTTGAGATTAGGTTCTCTAAAATATGCAATTTAAGAATTTTATCAGCCAATCACATTCAAAGATAATTGCAATGTTATTGATTGGAAGCTTTCAATCAGTTTCAGGCTAGGGAACCCCTGTCAATAAAATTGCGCTATATTTAGGGTTGGGATTGGGATTAGGACTTAATATCTAATAGTAAAATTTCACGAGGAACATTTTTAGTTAGGTCGCAGAAGAGGGTTTCTTAATTAAAATTTTGAGTTTTTTTTGCAGAAAGTGATCTTGAAAGTTGATTGGTCAAAGATTACGGTTTCTTTAAACGATTCCTAAAAACCCCAAAAAGAGAAAAAAATTAGAACTAGAGAGCTAGGGTAAGCTGGTGTTATATGTAAAATTGCCTTCTCAACATTTTTACTAGCGCTACGTAGTGTATATTCAATTAATTAACGCTTAAAATAATCGTTTACATTTAGTACTACGTTGCCTTACTAAATTTGCTTTTTTAGAACTTTAAGTTTAGCCTTTATTGGAAATTTGAAGTTTCACAAATTTCAAATGATTGTAGAAAAGGTATTCTATACTAGCGCATACTCAATTGACAGCGCTTTCGAAGTTCAGTTTGATTTAAAACTGTTCGACGCAGCGCAGAACGTTTAAAAACTTTCGCTTGTTTTTTTTTACTTAATGTTTTTTATTAGAAATTCGCAATTTGATTACTGATGCATGTTGATCACTATGTGAAATTGCCCCGCTTTAGTGGACCCTAGGATCCCCATTTTTGATCAGTTTGTGCAACAGATCTGATACTTTATTAGCAGCAATTTAATTAACCACTATCAGACCAATAACATTCTTCCAACATTCGTGTTGAGTATTTTCGCTTTCTTCTTCTTACAATGGGAAAACGTGGTTCAGTGTTAAGCCAATTTCAAAATTTTGATGCATACGCTAAAACTCTCGATGACTTTCGTATTAAAACATACTATGGAGCAGCACGTATGTTAGCCCCTTTTTTTTTCAGTATACGTTTCATACTCTAATCAAATACACTTTTTAAAATTTTATTTCAATTAGTAACTATTTTAAGTGCCATTATTATTATTACCTTGCTTTGGTCTGAGTTTAACGAGTATAGGGTGACTGAAATAAAACCTGAATTAGTAGTAGATAAAAGTAGAAAGGAAAAATTAACGATAAATATCAATATAACCTTCCCAAAAGTGCCATGCTATCGTAAGTTGTCACACAATTATTACTGATATTGATCTTACGATTTACTGATACTTCTCTCAAATTGAAGTTTTGAGTGTTGATGTAATGGATGTTGCAGGCGAGACTCAAAATGATCTCACTCATGACATTTATAAGACTCGTTTAGATGCCGACGGAACTCAAATCCATATTGAGAAAGCCACAGGTATTATGGTATAGGGCTGACTATACAGTTAAACTATATAATCCGATTAATATTTTCATTCTTCGGTTTATGGCCAAGAAATTGGGACTTTTTTTATAATTCTAATAAATATTTTATTCTCATATTTTCATTCTTTTTTACATAGATATTGGTGATCCTACAAAAGATATAATAAAGATTGTCAATAACACAGCTCCAGGCGGTGAGAATTATTGCGGTAGTTGTTATGGGGCGACACCAGAAAGTGGATGTTGTAACACTTGTGATGAAGTTCGTGAAGCTTATATTCAAGCTGGATGGTCTTTCAACAACCCCGATGATATTGAACAGGTATTTAATCATAAAGATTAATTTATGCAATTTATGTAACCAAGTTTTCTAACTGAGTTAATCATTTTCATTTGTCAGTGCGTTAGGGAAGGTTGGAAAGATAAAGTAGCTGAACAATCAAAAGAAGGTTGTAATGTAGCTGGTAGTGTCAGAGTAAATAAAGTAGCTGGAAACTTCCATCTTGCACCTGGTAAAAGTTTTCAGCAAAATCATGTTCATGTTCATGATTTACAACCCTTCTTAAGTGATGGTGTTCAACATGATTTTACGCACGAGATTCATCATTTGAGCTTTGGTCCTAAAGTTGATGGTGTGGTAAATCCTTTGGACGGTGTTGGTGGAGCTGTTACTAAAGGTATTTCATGGAATTTTAATATTTATCTCATTACATAATAAATTGACATAATTATTGCTTTTTAGGACATTACATGTTTCAGTATTTTCTTAAAGTAGTGTCTACACACTTCTATTTTCTTAATGAGACCGCTATTTACACAAATCAATATTCTGTGACACAATTTGAACGTGATTTAACCGGTAGAGATCACACACATTCACATAGTCACATAAGTGGCTTACCAGGTAAGCGTTTTTAGAAATTTATTCAAAAAAAGAAATTAAATTCAAATAGCATCTGTTATTTTATAGGTGTATTTTTTAATTATGAAATTTCTCCAATGTTAATTATAAACCGTGAAGAAAGTAAAAGCTTTACACATTTTTTAACAGGTGTATGTGCTATAGTTGGAGGAATTTTTACAGTAGCTGGGATATTAGATGGTTTTATATATAATGCTGAAAAAACTTTTAAGAAAAAGGTTGAATTGGGTAAACATTTATAAAGAAAAAAGAAACTTTATATTTTTTATTATATTTTAATACTTTTTTTAAATGTGTGCTAAAACAATATTTTATAGAGTTAAATTATTAGAATGATAAAAAACAAAACAGTATTATTTTTGTTTGATATATATTTTTAAAAAAATACAAAACATTATTTTTTATGATATTTTAATAATAAAATTAATAAATAAGATTTTAGGTTACGTAAAATTAATTAATTGGTTTTTATAACCTGGCTAGATAAAATTTAAAAGCTTTTAAAAATTTATTTTTATATTTGTATAACTTTATTTAATTTTGTAATTATATAAAGTAATAAATTATATTTGAAATTGTATTTGGTTAAAATTGGTGTGTAATAGATAAATACTACAGTTAGATCTCTCTAAATGCAACTTCTTTAAATGCAAACCCTTTCTAAATATATAGTAGAAGACTAGCCTTATAATAGAACTTATAGATAAATATATATTTTTTATTTTTGCAATTATATGCTAATTGTCTGGTCTATTTATAAAAACTCCCTTTATAAATGCAACTATGTAATCATTAGCTAATTAAATTTATTATTTCTAGGCTACTAAAGCTATATTTATTATTATTATTTTTTTTTTTTTAAACATTCGGCAGTCCTGCCTTCACTTTATTAGGCTTTGTAATAATTATCTAAACTATTAAAAT
>CAJVPY010004348.1:0-12743 GCA_910591965.1 Dentiscutata erythropus | reverse complement strand
TTTTCTTTTTTTCCTACTTTCTATAATTATAAAAATTAAAAAACAAATTAGAGTAAAAACACAGATTAATAAAAAAAAAAAAAAAAAAAAAAAAAAAAAAAAAACAGTTACATTATATTAAACATCTATCTTATATATGAGACACTTTAAATATTTAGATATTTTTGGATTCAATAAAAATTTAAGAGTCAAATAACTTGAACAAAAGAGGTCTCAAATAATCAACTTTAACATGTTTAAACTTGATTTTTTGAATTTAATATTATTGCATTATTCTCTATATATTAATATTTTTAGACACTGTATAAAAAAAAACAATTGCATTATAAAAATATATGAATATTGCAATGAAGATAACTTTAAAAATAGAAAAAACAAGATTTATAACATGATATGGCTGAATAAGCAACAGTACTATTAAAAAACAAGTTTTAAAATCATAATAATTATTTTTAAGAGATGCAAAAGATAGGATGGTAATCCATGGTTCTGAACCACAATTCATGGTATATAGATTCACTTTTTGATTGATTGATAATCATATGAGTGTGCATAACTCTATTTTTTTGAAATTCTGTGATATTTTGTAGTGACTAAGCGTAATTTTTTTATTTGGCTGTGATTAAGAGAAATTCTATAGTGTTCTGTGAATTACGGAAAATCACCATCCTTGATTTGAACTTAGTACCTTTGGCTAAACTAGCTTGGAGGTGTGACAACTTCACCACTTCACTAAGTTACTACACCTATTAATGTTGATGATTGAATATTTTCCCATAAAATGTTATTGGCTTTCACAATACAGCAATAAAAGAATATTGAAAATTTCATTGTATCTAATTAAAAATAATGTTAGATTTGGAATTTTTTTTAAAAATATATAATAACAAACCTTCGGAAAAAGTGATACATTTATCTCCCCAAGAGGATTACAGCTATTTTTATAATTCCTAGAACTCCTGATAAAAATTGGCCAAATGATTTTTTAGCCTATTTGATAAGTTTGTGATTTTGGCATAATAGATTCAATAAAATTGATATTTATGTAATTTAAGTTTAGGTAATTAATATATTAATATTACTAAATATTGTATTTCTGGTTAAATACAGAAATGTGAGGGACACTTCAAAAACACAAACCCAGTGATCATCATATTACACGCATCACTTGTTTACTAGCACTAAAAATTAGCCTAAACTATTCTATCACTTAACTCTAACACTAACTTTAACTTAGGCCAAACACTTAATCATGTGTTGTGATGATCCCAAAAATATCACTGAGTTAAAACTACCCAAATAGGGGAATACTTTCAAAGCATTATTGCTAGAAATAGTTTAAAAAATTTTAAATAACCTATCATTTCAAATATTTAGGTATTAGTATATCTTTTATAAGTTGGGTTCTCAAGTACTTTTAAATATGGATGTATTGAAAAGTTTCTGTTACTTTAGGAAAATCATATTCACTAAACATGATTGATACAAAATATTTTAAAACTTAATGGAAAAAAACCTGATTGGTATTTGTATGAGATAGAATTAGCTTATACCAATTTGAAGGGCTACAAACAACTTGTTTGTATATATAAATAAAAGTAATAGTTTATTTATATGCAGGATCTTCCTTTAACATGTATTCCAATTTATGCAATAAGTCTAATTATCTAATTAATATATAGTGCCTTTTTTATATTTCTTGTTAATACACTAAACATGTTGACATTATTGTTACAATGATCTGTAATATGGATTATGCTAAAATTTCAAACTTAATTGAATCAGCTAAAAAATCATTTAGCCAATTTATCAGGTATTTCGGATATTTAAGCTCTTTAGATTTTATACTGTAGTATTATCTTTTTGCTTGCAAATATCGTTTAAAATTTGATCCTCACATTTTCTTTTTTTTTCATTTATGCAGTTTGAACATTCAATGCATATTTTATTATTTTGAAATGCAGTATTTGGTTTCATAATTCAACAAGACAAACAAAATTGATTCATATTTTCTATTTTGAAATTATTGTTATTATTATTTATTAATCAAATGTCATCATTATTATATTAATTATTAATTATAATGTCGGCAAATAAATTTATGCACTAGATTATGATTAGTAATGCAAATTACCGGCTTCACTCAGCTAACAGCTAGTGTTACCCTTGCTAATCCAACAACTACCCCAGTAGCACTGACAGATTTTTACTGATCGGCATAAATTGACCAATTAGATTTTAAGATCAGATGTAGCATGAAAATTTGGGTTTCTTGTATAACTTGCCTTCCCAAGTGGCTAGCAATAGGTTAGAACAGACTTGAGTGAGATTAATCATGTGTTTTTTTAAAAATTTTTAAAAATAGCAAATAACTCAAAATTTTATATATGAAACTACTTACTGTGCATTAGTAAAAAAAATTTCTTGCCAAATTTTGGTATAAAAAGAGCTCTGATGCGATCATAAGATCAAAACCTAAGCCTAGTATAATGTTTTGTTATTTTAAAAGTTGTTGTTTTGATCAAATCTGATTGGTGTCGATCAGTGAAAATCTATCAGTGCTACTGGGGTAGTTCTAATCCAACACCAGCCTAAACTATTATGTCATGAGGGTATGAGTCACGGGTTTACTATGCCAAATATACCAAATGTGCCCCATGTGCCACATGTGCCGGTTATAGCACAAGGGAATTAAATAGATCAAGGGATATAAGAGGTATAAGGGATATTAAGAATGTTTATAGTGGTTGGAACATTAATAGCTCAAAGAGCATATGTGCTTATTAGTAGTTGTTTTATTATATATATGGGCGAGTTTCGCTCCACTTTGTAGGTATGCTTGCCAAGGCATTATCATAAATAATAAATATACTCTTTTAATAAAGGACACTCTTTATTTGATTCTATAAAAATTGCATACACGTACTCTTTCGTATTGCCAAATCACATAACTAAACTAAAACCCTCTCGCCTGTATACTTACAACTATAATAAATCACCGCACGGTTTTCGTGACTCCCTGTTAATAGTTGAACCGTTAACCTTATTTTGAGAGGTAACACGCAGATTAACACTGGCTATAACAGAGTCGAGCCGTATTTTAGCTAAGCCATTTTTTAGCTACCCGTTCAAGAACCGACAGCTCTAAATTGTATTGTTATAGAAATTTTATTTTCAATTGAATTCAGCGTTAACACATGTACAGATATTTCAGTAATTATAATTTGCAAATGTGCAAAGCAACGATAATATAGAAACATATTATATAAAAAAAAACATTTTTTTGAAAGAAAAGAAATCTTTTAAAAAATATTTTTTTTTAAATAATTTTTTTTTTAAAAAATAAAAATGGAATCAAATTTTTTAAAAAGCATCAGTTTCGAAACTTAATGTTGACGCTTTTTCAGAAAGGCGTACACGTTTAGCCTGAACTGTGTCCCCTGCCTTTGAAAATATTTGTTCAGAAGGCACCGAAGTTGCTTGATTGCGAGAAAATCCTTGGCCATTCGGGACACACCAGAAAAGCGAAAACTGTTTAGTTTCCACCACTCCAGTGAATTAACATTCATTGGTTAAATAGCTTCGTTCGAATATTGAGTGAGCTCATCCTCAGAAGTTTCTTGCAAAGTGTCTTGTGAATTTTGGGAAATAATATAAGAAAGGGAAGATCATTATAAGAAATATTGTAATAGTTTATTATAAATATGAAAGTTTATTATCAATACGAAAGTTTACTATATTAGTTATGGTTACGACATATTATAGTCATTAATCGGCTCACGGTTCTAAACCGGCTCCACGTAACGCAAGCCGAGCCGTTATATTGCTCGGCTGAGCTGATCGGCTTATGGTTCTGCAGAGCCGTCTTACATCACTACTCCGGATTTACTCTTAGTGGACCCTATCCCTAACGTTAATCAATATCGATGATGTGACTGACTTTAATTGCCTCAAATAAGCGAAAAAAAAGAGAAAAATACGAAAATACAAGAAACGGTAGTCCAACCCTACTTTGATGCATTAATAAAAAATGCCAGGGAGGCGATTCTACCTATAGGCTCTCTTAAATCTAACCTCAAAGTGGCCCTAATCCTAACATTTATGTAATTAAACGTTAAACGTTAAATTAGAAGATTTTTAAAATTCAGAAAGCTTGGCAAATGTTTTGACAATCTTTGACTGAGAATTTATTAAAAAAAAAAAAATCAGATTCACTACTTGTAATGGTAATACTATTCACACTAGTACAAGCATTACCAAAAAAAAAAAAGTACAAGTAAAATGTATAAGGGATTAATAAAATGATTGGAATGTATAAAAGAGATGAATAAAAAAGCCTTAATAGAATTTTATATTAGATATACTACAAATCATTACGAAATATAAATAATAAGGGGTTGGTTTAAATAAAATAATAAATTATATAAATTACAATGATGGTTTCCTAGGTTTAATTTTGACTTTCAATTCTACACAATTAGTAACGAAAGCAGTATTCGTTTTCAATGGGGCTTCTATATCCATTACTTCTACATCATATTTTTTAAACATTAATGCCATAAAAGTTAATATATTAATCATTGCTAACCTTTTTCCAGGACATATTCTTATACCACCACCAAAAATAACTAACGAAAATTTATCCTTAGCATGAATAGACTTTTTATTCTCTTTATCAAAATTGGTAAAATTGGTTAAATCTTCATTAAATTCACTCAAATCATTTTGTAAATAAAACCTATCCGGATCAAAATCAGTAGGATTTTTCCAATATTTCTCATTCATATGAATGCCAATATAATTTAAGTGAAATACAATTTTGGCTGGCCATTTGTACCCAGCAACTTCACATTCTGCAGTTGTAATTCTTTTTGCTACTGGCAACGTTGGTACAATACGAGAAGTTTCTTTAATTATTGCTTCACAATACTTGAGTTTTTCAAGATGATCGGTGGTTATACATAATGTGCCAGAAGAATTATTAGGAAAAACTGAATCAATTTCATCAAACATTTTTTGTTTTACGTGTGGATTATGACAAATATAATAAATTATGTAACATAATGTGTTTGAAGTCTGTAATAAAAAAAAAAAAGTTAAGTTGTGTGTAAACATAAAGATTAATAATAAGTGAACAATATATTAATGATAAATATAATGAAATTGAATTTAAACAATTAAACATACTGTATCAGATCCAGCCATAAAAGTGTCACATAAAAGTGCTCTAATATTTTCATCAGATAAAGACTCAACCATCTTACTCTTTGCATCATGATTAATAAGAAGAGTTAATAAATCATTTTTTGACTTTAATTTCTGAGGAGTATTTGCAAAATCGAATTTTCTCCTTTCGATCATACTATCCAACGTTTTTATTACATAATCTTTGTTTTTTTGAAGAATATTTGCCTTATTTTTATAATAAGGCACATTACGTATAAAGAATGGATGAATATAATAAAAGGACGCTAGTCCTCTCGTATAAGCCACGAGTGCTCGGGTGAATTTATCAGAATTATATAATTTAGGATCATCAAAAGGAGAGTTTTCAAGTTTAGATTTATCATTAAATGTATTATAATAAGTTTCCATTGAACAACCTCGCTCACCGGTTGTTATGGTCGAAATAATATCAGTCATAAATCTACTTGTCCATTTTAAAAGATCCATTTGTAACCAATCATCATCACATGATTGAGATTCTTTAAGTGAATTCCAATATCCATCCAATTTTTCAAATGATTCAATGGTACTTTTTATAACTTCTTCATTAAAACCAGGAGTTGAAATTGATTGTAAAAGAAAATATTTATTAATCTTCCAACTTTCATAATTATTATTAAGAAACATTCCTCGTCCAAAATTTCCAAGCATATTTACACCCGGTGAATATTCATGTTTTGTAAATATTGCCAAATTCTTTGAAAGAGGTAATAAATTCTCAAAATAATCTGGTTTAGAGAGAACTATTCTTCTGTAACCACCTAATCTGAATTCACAAATATCTCCATATTTTTGATATAAGTCTGCAATAAGGCGTTTGAAGTTACCATCAAAAAAGAGGCGCTATAAATGATTTGGTGAATATATTGTAGTCTTGAAAATTTATTCATTGCTAAAATCTTTTTTAAAAAAAAATTAATACCTCTAGTCCAAATGGTAAAGGTAAAGGACCAGGAAATGGATTTGGGCGGGTGAAGTAATCATAATAAAAATAAAAAATGTATGAAAGGAGTGTTAAGAAGATAATAAGCAGATAGTCAACAGCATTAAGTGATTCAATAATACGAAGGGACATTTTGCAGAATAAACTTTCCTGGTAAAGTATATACACATATACGTATGTACATATTTTACAAATATCAGATATAAGTTTCTTTTACCGTGGATTATCGTATCACTCTTGTGCAATTTTTTTTGGGGTTAACATCCTACTCAGTAAACTTTTCTTATACTCTATGGACAAATATTTACAAGAAAATTTATTATTATAATCATTTGGTGTGACTGGAATGCCAAATGTATTCACGTGAACAGATACACAAGGATAAATATTTTTGCTCACACGCGGAAAATTCATTTCGGAATGTTTTTTTTGTACGAATTAAATGACAAAAAATTAATGAAACTAGGTTAACCGGATATTGGTTCGGTGTTACGAAATAAAGATTATAGTAGGGGATTATTAATTTAGTATGAAAATATATTCATTTAGGATTTGTTAGTATGAAAATGAATTTGTAAATGCTTATCAAAATTATGTAAAGACCTTTAATAAAGATTAGAAATCGGATGCCTTTTTGACCCTTCTCATAATACAGAAATACTCTTATAAACCTGTCCCAACTTAGATGGTAACAACGGCTTGGATTTGTATTAAGCATCAGAGCACAAAATCTATTGTAAAATTTCGGAGATTTCCGTCTGATCGGTCGGAAAATTTACGTTACTTAGACAAATTTCATTGGTTATTATATTTGAACCTCCGATTAAAAAGAATATATATAGTCGGCAAAAAAGCACCCGGAAATTTTGTGCTCTGTTAAACATCAAGGTAATTTATGCACGTACGTATGTAGTATTTCGTCATATTGGTCTAACTGTAAATATTGAGGAGTAAATTCATCGTTATTTAATAATGCCAAAAACCATTCAAAACTCTATGTGACCTGAAAGGAAAATTTTTTTATTTTGGCATAGTGAAAAATGGCTGATACATTTTCACTTTTTAATTACTACTCACGGAACATACAATCATTAACGTTGACAAATATTAATCGACCGAGTCATTCTTTAATTTTTACCGATTAAAGAATAACCTAGTTCGGCTTTTTTTAATAAGAATACAGCGCTTTTTATACCGCCGGGATTGTCACGACAGATTCTCGACTTTGTTGGCCAATGGCCGTGATCTGCAAAATTTTGGCTCGCATTTTAAAATTGGTTACTAATTTCTGGCCGGAATTAACTTTTTGATTATATTACAAAAATAAAAATTATTTAAAAATAAGCCCGCACTATGGTAAATTGACCCAGTAACTATTTTCATTCACTTAATAGGAGGCAGCGGCAGCTAGGGTTAACGTTAAAATCGAAATACATTAATTTTATTAGTTAATTGCATCACGCGAAATTGAAACATTTCATGTGATTGTAGAGTATAAGCTTCCGGCTCCATATTATAAAAAAAGGTTAGTGAATAAATTATAAGCTCGTTAAATAGGGTTAAAAAATTTTTTTCATTAAATAAATATAAATCTGTTAAGCAAGCAATCTTTTTTTTATAAAAATTTATTATTATTAAAAGAAAGTGGTTTATTGTGATAATTAATTATCGATGTAAATTTAGAAATGAACCAATTTTTGTGAGGGACGGACATGTTAGTCTATATTGAATGCTACATATTAAAAAAAAAAACCAGAAATCATTAAATAAAATAGATGGGTAGTTGTATTTTAAAAATTATTAAAAAAATGTGCACTTTTAGTTTTTAAACTGTTTAAAATAATTTCGTTTAATATTTGCTTATTCTATTATTTTTTACGGATCATTATTTACGCATAAAATTATTAAATAAATTCCATTATTGCAAGATATTAAAAAAAGAATTTGAATAACTGATAAAGCTATTAAAACATGATAAATAAATTTCGTAAATTGCAAATAATTACTATCAATTAAACTAGCAACTCAAACTAAATACAAATTCAATGAATACAAGCGTTTGAATATTATTTTAAATCTTTAATCATCGTTATTATCAAGATCCAACTCATTAACGTAATTATAGTTATTTGCAACTGGAATATATATATGTGCAGTAAGTTGATTGAGTGATTTAATCTTATCTAGAACATCTTCCTGATAAGAAGGTTTTTCTTTATTGCGAACAGCAATTAAATATGCAATATGAATCTTTAAACATTCAATCACAAAGATTTCAAGTGATTTGAACGATGTAGATTTCTTAAATTCGGCGTAGTTAGTGACTTCTAAAAATCTGTTGAACTTTTGTTGCCAAACATCATTCGCAACGAATTTTTTAATATCTTCATCAGTTGGATCACTATAATAATAATAATAAAAAAAAAGAAAAAAGAATAAGTTAAATTAATATACATGATAAATAAAATATAATTAATAATGATAAATAAAATATAATATATGATAAATACATACGACTTTTGTGATAACAAAGATTTAGCTAAAAATGCAATATCTCTATTAAACTGAGAACGAAAGCCATTAAAGTATATGTATGATTTTTTTTTCAATAAAATTAAATCTTCAGATGAAGGATCCATTGCAGTAGCAATTTTCTCGACAAGCGTTTCACGTGCTTTACTGTGAGGATATCGCGTTCGTAAAAATAGGAGCTTACATTGTTCCAAGAGTAGTTCCAATGTATCACCCTAATAAAATGCAAATACAATAATTATTTTAAAATTATTTAAATATAATTTAATAATAATTCAATAACAATTTAATAATAAAAATAAATACAAGTGATCTTTGTTGAACTTGTAAGATTAAATCCTCTCGTGTACGCAACCATTCAATGAGTACAGCTTCATTAGGAAAGAATAATCCTTGACCGTTTTGTTGATCATTAGTACTCTTGCTATGATTAACTGATGAGCAAAGTACAGTTGGTTGTTTGACTTGTGTTTGTTGAGATTCAGTAATATTTTGAGAATTATTGGTAATATAATGTTGGTGTTGACCATAATAATTTGGAACATGATTTGAAGAATACGGTAGGAAAAGAGGATTGGCTATCATGTAAGTTTTTGGAGGGTATAATGAATCGTTCATATATGATGTATTATTCAAACATAATGGCCGTTTATATTTTTGTGATTCATTTGAAAATTCAAGAGATGGATCAATTAAAGGTTCAATTTCGCGTTTATTTACGCAAGGTAATTCTAAAAAACAATACATTTGCTGATTATGGTTAGCAAATGGTGTGCTACACGTATTAGTACCATGGCCATGGATCGATGGTTGCCTTTGATATTGAGGATCATAAGTTAAATTTTGTTGTTTTTGTAGTTGAACAGAATTGTTTTCTAGTTTATCCGTCGTGTTGTCGTTTGATGTTTGTTGCTGAATTGCTTCTTCAGATGTAAGATAAGTATTATTGGCTTGTATATAGTCTGCATCAGTGATATTATCTGACGCAGATGAAGCGCGAACGGATTCTTTTGAGACTAATAAAAGATAATAGACCAAATAAAATAATGATTAAAAAAATCACTAAAAAAATCGCTAAAATAAAAAAATATTATTATTAATTACTATTCTCACTTTCAGCCTTTCTTTGGCGTTTTTTAGGTATTTCTGATTCAGATAATTCGTTCTTGGAAGATTCTGTTAAACCTTTGTCTTTGTCATCTAATATTATTAATCGTAATTACATCAAGTATAAAAAAAAGGACTCTTTGGTTTGGAATTATAAATACTACTTACCTGCAACCTTTTTGAGCTTTGCTACTCGAGTCCTTCTAGGTCTTGGCATATTGACTTTAATAGCGAATATTTAAATTTTTAAATTAATGATTTGAAATAATTATATAAGTCGTGAAAATTAATTAATACGAAAAGTCTAAAGTAGTCCTTGCCTAGACTAGACTGAAGATTCGTATTTTTATGAACTGATGATTAATTGATAATTAATTGATTATTAATTGATTATTAATTGATGGATTATACGTAGGTACATACGTATGACTTATGTACGTAACTGGTAACTACTGAATGTTAAGTTAGTTAAATAAGGAACGCGTCATCAAACATCAGTAAATGCATAAAAATAATTCAGGGAACTAATTCCGAAGATGAATAATCAATTTCAGGCATGAAACTGTGTAATTAATTCTTGGATGAATACATTGTTGAAGCGGTGTTATCTGAAGATTCTTACCAAATCTAATTTTACATAATACGTATTAAAAAGTTAAATGTAAATTAAACCTATATAATCGATAAGACGTAATAAATATACCATTTTTTTTTAACATTTACTATTTTAAACTTTTTAAAATAAACTTGATTTATATATTATTTTTATTTACTCTTTTAAGAGATATTTGACGTTGTAGTTAGTGTGTGTCAAACTTCTTTAATTTTTGATTAATAATAATTTAATAAACACTAAGAAATGATTTTAGTTAATTTTTTATGTTCTTGATCTTGAGCTTGATATTGAGCTTGTGTTGTGTTGAATTGTACTAGTGCAAATCTAGAACAATTCTTATCGATTTGTTATATCTATAGGATAAAAAAATAATATTTGGAAGTTATTTGAATTTTTTTTTTTTTTTGAACAACGAATACATGATTTATCTCATGTAGGTTTGTTTCAAATCATATGAAAATTTTCTTGTACTGTACACATACGTACGTGGTTTATTATCGTTATGCTGCAACCATATAAATTATTTGCTGTTTTTCGAAATGGTTGAAAATTACTCGATTAGTTTAGAACAAATCTATATAATAGTGATCAATATTCTAAACTAATCAAAAGTATTCGAATATTTGCAAAAAAATATATTTTTTGTAAATATTGCTATTTTCAACCGTTTCGAAAACATTGATAAATTTGATTTTGCGATACATAAATTATGCCACAAATTACTTATTATTATTAAATTCAGTTACTTATAATTTTATTTTTTGCGTTAGTGAATTCATATAGGTCTTAAATTTCAAATTCAGAAATTTCTCATTTGTTTTAGAATTTATAAGAAAAAACTTTGATGTTAAACTGCTCACCGTTACTAAAGATCAATGTTTTTTTTCTCTTCTTCCCTCTGTCATAATATTTTTGGTAATCTTTGGTAATCTTTAGTATAAGTATGCATTCTTAATTTTATTTATAAGTTGGCCACTCTTACTAAAGATCATATTCTCAAGTTGTAATCTTTAGTAAAGACGAGCAAGCTCTGACATTTTAACTTTGAGTAGCTAGTTATCACAAATTAATTCAGTTACGCCACCCAAGTTAAATTTTGCACTTATCATATTTTCGCAAAATAACGCGCAGGGGTGTAATATCAGAATTTGACCAAATTTATGCGGCCGTGGTTCTAAAAACGCTTATTACGCGAAAATACGGTATATAAATCACTATTAATCATTAGAAAATAAATTTAATAAAAAATAATAATAATAAAGTTCTTTTAAAGATCGTAACATTACTTTATAGCACATGATAATATATTATAGCATATGCGTAAAAAGGTCACTTTCACAACTTATTTCATAATCCAACTCTATAGGACGACCTTTCAACGAATAGTCATCCAATATTATTACTAAAATAACTTATACAGTACTGTATATTATTATAATGTATTTCCACATGTTTTTGAAATTTAGTTTTTGTTCTACACAAAAATTATTATCAAATTAACTTCACGCCAGTAAAATAAATCATCTATTATAATCTTTTAATAATTTATTTTATTTTAACTTATTTTTTATTAGGGTGGAGTTATGGATGAAATTCTTACTACCATATGGGTTGTTGCGCAGCAAAACCATGCTTAGAACATATAAAATATAATACTCTAAGCATGGTTTTGCTATGCAACAACCCATATGTGACTCATCATATACCAAATACCTCAAAACTCTCACACAATAACATTTATATCTATAAAGTATCAACAATTAACTGCGAAATTGGTAATATTAACTAGGGTGCGGGACGGGCCGGGCCGGGCTCAGGCTTCATAAGAAAGTCTGATAAGGCCCGATGAACTTATAGTCAAAAACATTGGCTCTTGTAACATATTAAGGCCAGAGTATAAACGGTAAAATTATTACACTATGTATATCAACAATCATTAAAAATAAGTTCGAAGTGCAATAGTTGATTTTCATTTACCGTATTTTTAATTCTCCTCAATTTATTTATTTAATTTCATTTTTTTTATTTATGTTTTATTTTTATTTTATTATTTTTTCGATTTTTTTATTTAATTTATATTTTTATCTTTTAATTTTTATTAATCCTGAGATAATGCATGAATAAATCGATTACAGTAATTTGGCATAAACAAAGTTTACTGGGAAAGAATAACTAACATACCGACTGTGAATATAGCTGATATGTCAGTTATCTTTCTCAGTAAATTTTCGTTTTTTCCCCATAACTATGTGTGTTAGTTTATTGATTACAGCTATTATCATAATTCCTGAAACACCTGATAAAAATTAGCCGAATGAT
>CAJVPY010004347.1:0-12744 GCA_910591965.1 Dentiscutata erythropus | reverse complement strand
AGGTAGTTAGAACCAGATGGTTTAAATGGGTACCCCCCTAGTTGGGGTGCAGGTATGGCAGATAGTGTAGAACCTTCAGGCAGACTACTTAAATTAGGCACTCAAAAGGTGCATGTGTGGCTTGATATACCATCATTGTAATTATATTATAAAACTCTGTCTATACTCTAATAAAAAGTTCCCAGGCCAATGAAGGTCACTTAATACCAAAAAAAAAAAATGTTTTACTGGGTGAAAAAAAAAAATTTTTTTAACTAATCATATTTTAGAAAAGGGTTAATTTTTTTTAAAAAATAAATTTATTTCCCGGGCAGCTAGGTTACTTTTTACTAATATATGGATGAAAAACAAATAATTTTATTTGTATGGCCTAATATTAAAATTATTTCAAAATTTTTATTTATTATTAATTAATTACATGTTATATTTTATTTTAGCTTAGATATAGGGGTCAAGCTTAATAAAATTTTTAGTAATTATAAAAAAATATATAAAAAAACATTTTAGCAAATATAGCTACTAAACAGGTTAAGAAATAATACGAGCCTTTATAGTTCTGTTAGCATTCTAAAAATTACTACTAAGTTGAAGTGTTTTACTTAATAAAGAAAAAAAAGATAACCTTTAATATAATAATAATATTCAAATAAAAATTTTAATATAATATATTAAAAACATTAAATATATATTAGTACTATCTCTTAAACTGTAGAGCAATTTCAGACAAATTTGTCTAGAAAATTACTATAAATTTGTTTATGATTTATTTTTTTTAAAATTTAAAATATTTAAATAAAATATTTTGATAATATTTAAAAATAAAGATTATATAATAGTAGTATTTAATTTTATATTAAAAAAAAAAATTTTGATTTGCTTATAAGCTAAAAATAGACAAATTTAGAAAACTTTTTAGCCAAAAAAATTATTTACAAATTCTTGACAAACACTTTAAATATTAATTTAAACCTATAGTACTTAATACAATATTATAGTTTATATAAAAGATGGCAATTTTCATTATTACACTTTTAGTTTTTTTTTTTTAATTTGGCAATCCTGTCTTTATTGTATTAGGAATGCATAATCAAAATACATAGTTTCCAAAACAAAAAGCCTGCAATAAACTCAATGTCTTCCACCTTCTACTCTTCAATAAAGACTCATTCAACTGCTCGTAATAGTGCTCAAGTATGATCTGCTGCAGCAATAATTCACACCTCTCCAACATCTAACTTACTAGATGACTCCCCCGAAAAAATCACTGAAAGCTTATTGCTAGCTTTATCAAAATTGCCTTTTTCTTAACATTTTTTTTTCTTCAAAGAGGTATATAACAAATAGGGTAATAAAACAAAAAACACAAATAAAACAAAAATGACAAAAACAAAAGAGAAAAAGAAAAAACAAAGAAGAATATAGAGAAAGAAAACAAATACGAAAGGGAATATAAAGAAAAAATTACAAAGAAAAGAAACCAAAAAAATAGCAGAAAATTCTGTCTTTTTAGCACTATTATTACCCATGCTAGGTTGAAAAAAAATTATATAACAAATACAATATTTGTATATTTTTAGTGTAAAGCTTCACCTTATTAAATAAAATTTTTCAACTAAATTATCCAGACTCCTAAATGACATAAACAGCCAATCTTGATATTATGTGAAGCAGCACAGTTTATAAACAAAACAAACCAGGCATGTAATTGCAGTCTGCTAGAACTGTTCATATTTGGGAGGTGTAAACAATGCCAATCTTTTGGAGGGGGTAAGCTATTTTGCCCACTTTTGTAAAAAATTTTGAAAGAGCAGTGAGGAGGCAGAGAAAAGAGATGAAACCACTTTGTTTTGTTTAATAAAAGAGTGTGTATTTTTTTTATTCAACACACTGAATCCATAGGAAGATGTTAATACTCTCCTTATTTTTTCAGGTAAGTGATAAACTTTGGGCTTGTTGGCAAATAGTGTATGAGAACTATTTTAAATGACAAGTGCTTGGCCTTTGCAGTGAGTGATAAACTCTGAGGAAGTTAGCAGGTAGCATATGAGAACTACCTCTAAATAACAACTGCTGAGTTACAGAGCTTAAGGACTACTTTTCAGACTGTTTTTACCTTTACAAATGCTTGTATTTTTTAAGAATTTTGAATTTTTGTAGAAAAAAAAAGTGATTGTTAGAAAGAGTTCTGAATATGTATTGTGAAGAATATTCAATTATTATACTTTTAGTGATAAAAAATAAAACTTGTATTAGAAGAAGATTTTTTTAAAAGATAAAAATATATAAAATTTTAAAGAAAAATTTTATAATAAAAATTTTTAGAGAGAAAAATTTAAGTTTTCACCATAATGGATTTAGCCTCAAGTGAATATATCTTGCATTTCTACCAGTATTCAGTAATAATATATTTTTTTAACATTTTGCAGAACTTAATTATTAATCAATGTCTAAGATAAATTAATCAATTTTCTTATTTGTATTGGTTCATTAGGCAAGCACAATATGACAATTGTCAATTAAGCATTATTATCAATTCATTTCTTAATTTATATTGATATTGACAATTATTTATTAGTAAAATATCAGCTCTATTTTTTATTTAGAATATTCACATTAGGTTAGTTTGCATTATAATGATCATTTGACAAAGTCATTTTTTATTTGCATTGATTCATTCCGAAAATATAACAATCATTTATTCAAATAGATTTGATCTATGAGTGTAATTTATACTGTAAATAAGCATAATTATTTATCAGCCAACAGAAATTATTAAACTTTTTATTATATTTGACATCGTAAAATATGCAAATTTGCAAATTCCATTAAGATCTTATAAAATTCAATTTTTTTTTCATCAATATCGTTATGCTGTATTAATCGTGTACCTAATACCTATTTAAGTATCTGAATTCAATACTAGATATAACTATTCTGTTTCAGAGTTATCCAATATTTTAAATTATACTTCTACTGTATTCATCCGTTCATGGTTTAGCGCACCTGCGTCGCGCAGCTACTTATTTATTAAAATAGAAATGTATCAGAGCGATTACTAAAAATCATATCTACGTTAACTAACCTGTTAGACGCAGTAAATCAAAGACTTAGATTGTTATGCTTTATTAATCACTATGAAAATTTTGAATATCCATGAATAAATTATATTAGTCTATAACTGCTTTAACTGAATTTATATTCTACTAAGGATCATTTTAATTATTTGATTATGAATTGGTGCAGTAAAAAACGTCTGGATGATCCAGTTAACATGTTAGAATGACCGCGTAATATCATTCGGTCAAATTATTAAGTTACGGCAATTTACAACCTTAACCAGGATTAGGATCTATCACTCATATGAAATCACTATTAAATTTTTGTTCGCAGAATTTACGTTATGTTCTATCCTAATCCTATTTTAACTCAAGTTGTAAACCTGAATTAATTTATGATTTTTTTTTTTTTTTATTTCTTCGCACCTGCATTTATAATTTGATTGTGTTACGCCACAAAACAACCCGCACATTTTGAAACTCCAATTAAAATTTACCTTTACTACCAGTATTTGGGTTTATAAGGTCTCTTGTTATTTTCCAATTCTGTTTCGATAACATTATGCAACACTTTACGTCCACTAGCGCTAGCCATCTCTACAGATTTTTTATAATAAATGTATGCCCTATACTCATCCTTTTCAACTCCAATTCCATAAAGATAACAATCGCCAACCTCTCTTATTCCATTAGCATTTCCCATGTTTGCAGATTTTTGATAATAAATAAAAGCCTTATGTTCATCCTTTTCTACTCCAATACCATCGAAATAACAATTCCCAGTATTATTCGCTCCCTTAGCATATCCCATCTCTGCAGATTTCTGGTAATAATTGAATGCCTTATGCTCATCTTTTTCAACTCCAATTCCTTCATTATAACAATATCCAACATTATTTGTTCCAATAGCGTCACCCATCTCTGCAGATTTTTGATAATAAATGAATGCCTTATTTTCATCTTTTTCAACCCCAATTCCTTCATTATAACAATATCCAACAATATTTATTCCTCTGGCGTCACCCATATTTGCAGATTTTTGATAATAAATAAATGCCATATGTTCGTCCTTTTCAATCCATTTGCCATGACAATAACAATGTGCAAGAATGATTTGAACCGTAGGATTGATTTGATAATCAATGCAAAAATTGATAATGTTAACTGGATTTTCCTTTTTGGTTAGAAATTGTTCTAGTATATCAAGAATTGAGCGGGTATCTATTCCTTTCATTCTTTTTTCATTATACAGATTACTAATTTCTTTAACTATTTCATTAGGAAAATCATGGGTAAAATCTTGCGACATGTCGTCTTCTAAATGTAATTGTGTAGGATTGTTGGTTATTTGAATATTTGATGAACTGCCGACTTTTTCTGGTTGATCTTCAAATTGGTTATTGTAAATTGGCATTTTGACACAAGAAAGAGTTCATATGGAAGGTAAGTATGGGAGCATCCAATTTATTAAAAATACGTATGTATCACATTGGACTTTCAAATTTCCTTTTCTGGTATTTTAGCCGCAAGCCGCAATAATCGGCAATGGAATTGCGATACTGTACATAATAGTAATAAAAGATAACTGCGCAACGCTGTCGCGCCAAGAAAGGAACAGAGAATATGATCACAAATGTAAAACAAGTTGAGTGCTAATTACCTTAAAATTATCCAAATTACTTCATTGGATGAATCATGTCATTTGAATAGATTATAAAGTGCCTGTTTTCAAAATAAAATTCTTTTTTTAGAACATATGCTATATTTTTATTTTAAAACTCTAACGAGTGATTTATTTATTTATTTTAATGAATTATACTAGAAAATAGAACATTTGCTATTGTGTAATGTTATTTGCAATCAAATGCAATCCACAAAAAATATTTCTGAAACTCATAAATGCAATTTTCTTATTGCTTTCTAGATGCACCTTACAAAAGTCGGCTACACTTAGGAACGTTGACTATAGTCATTTTGATTGTGGTCTGATTGATTAAGTAAGCTTTTATAACCTACAGAATTCGATAATGTTTGACGATAATCATCTCTTCGCAATACTATACATCTTGCATCTATTACAAATTTAAAAGCCACAATGATAAATTTTAACCTTTTTTATTTAAATAGATGACAGATAAGAACTTTTAATATACTACATTCAAACCTAACTAAATGCAATTAACCATATGCAATACCTCTCTAAGCACAATCTCAAGCTCTGGCCACATGAATGTAATTTTTTTTAATTATCTAAATGCACGTTATAAAAAAAGTTTGGTCCCAACGATTTACATTTAGGGAGGTCAGACAGCATATGTATACGTCTGTTAAGAATAATACAGTCAACGAACATAAAACACAAAAAGGTCACAAGGAAATTTCGAAATTATAAATAACATTTGAGTTTTAGCCACGTCCGTGATTGACATGCCTGGCAGACATTTGTTAGGTGGCTCGCCATATAACATGCCAAATTTTTTATAGAAGGTTTTAATGCTAAGACTATTTTGTGCAAAAGGATTAAGATAAGCATTATAAACAATTCAAATAGTATAGGCAGTTTTTGAAACGAAAACCATTATTATAAATAAAGGCCATCCTGGCTCTTGGGAATGTTAACATTTTTATATAATAAAATTTACTTTATTAAACATACAATCTATCTCTAAATATAATACATTCTAAAATTCATACATATGCTAATTTTTACTAAGACCATATTATTTTAAAGCCATCTCGAGGCTATGCCTAATATCTCTCAGCAAATCTAACGTGCATTTTTTCAATCTAACATAATCCAAGCATTGGTTACGCAAAGATACTTTCGTTCAAGCAACAAACTCGCCGATTATAGAGGTGCCAACCGAATCGACAATGTATCATAGCAGAACATTATCTCCCTGGTTAATCATTTCTACAGATTTTTGATAACATATGTAGGGCTTATACTCATCCTTTTCAACTCCGATTCCATAAAGATAACAATTTCCAACTTCTCTTACTCCATTAATATTTCCCATATCTGCAGATTTTTGATAATAAATAAATGCCTTGCGTTCACTTTTTTCGATTCCAAATCCATTTTCATAACAATATCCACACTGAAATGTTCCATAATCATTTCCCATCTCTGCAGATTTTTGAATATAAATAAATGCCTTATATTCATCCATTTCAATTCCAATTCCATTAAAATAACAATATCCAACATTATATGTTCCATCAGGATCACCCATATCTGCAGATTTTTGATAATAAATAAATGCTTTGTTTTCATTTTTTTTAACTCCAACTCCTCTTTCATAACAATATCCAACATAATTTATTCCTTTAGCATACTCCATCTCTGCAGATTTTTGGGAATAAATAAATGCTTTATGTTCGTCCTTTTCAACTCCAATTCCATTTAGATAACAAAATCCAACATTACTTGTTCCAACAGCGTCACCCATCTCTGAAGCTTTTTGATAATAAACGAAAGTCTTATGTCTATCCTTTTTAACCCCAATTCCGAAATAATAACAATATCCAACATTATTTATTCCTATAGCATCACCCATATCTGAAGATTTTTCAAAATAAATAAATGCCTTTCGTTCATCTTTTTCAACCCATTTACCAAAACGGTAGCAATGTGCAAGAATTATTTGGACCGTAGAATTATTTTGATAATCAAAGCAAAAATTGATAATTTTAACTGGATTTTGCTTTTTTTTAATTAGAAATTGTTCTAGTATATCAAGAAATGAACGGGGATCTATGCCTTTCAATCTTTCTTCTTTATACAGATTACACATTTCTTTAACAATTCTATTAAGAATATCCTGGGAAAAATCCTGTGACATATTGTCTTCTAAATACAATTGAGTAAAATTGTTTGTTATTTGAATAATATCTGATGAACTGTCATTTTTTTCTGGCTGATCTTCAAATTGATTATTGCAAATTAACATTTTACCTAAGAAAGAGTTACATATGGATAATATGAAAGCATCCAATTTATAATTAACGTACTTATGCGGTGATCTCATTTTGTGATACACGGAACGGAGTTTCTATGAAGGTAAACCCATGCTCATCATTTTTAGCCCCTTATGCGGCGATCTCAACATTGTGATACGCGGTTTCCAAAACGATCCGAACATGTCCGATTCCAGGGACGATGATTCAAATCATACATAAAACGCATAATATAGTCCACAACACATAACAGGTTGGATTTGCCGCATAATGTTGCATAAAATACCATTAAGTAATTATTACATAATTGACTCTTAGTACTGTTTCGAAAGGCTCCAAATAGAAAATCAATCAACATAAATTACTAGCAAAATCGAGAAAAAATTAGAGATAAGTTCCTAAAGTCGGCTTTAAAACTATGTTTGTTATGAAACTGCGCATTTTATGTACAAGTCGTAAATTTTGAGTGCAAAATACCCGCATAATTAAGCACACAAAAGGGCATAATTTACTTTTGTTGCATGCATGATTGATCGTCCCTGGTCAAACTTGGTTTTTAATCACGTGATATCACACAAAATTAGGAGAAATGCGGGGGCTTTACCAGTAATACACTAAGGTTGGAGTACGGTGGTATGCCCAAAGGCGTGCTTGTAAGCCAAAAAGCATACCTCTATCACATAATTATATTAGAGTTTGTTAATTGGTTATAATATCTAGCAGCTGTATACAGTCAAACCTCTTTACAGTCACGCCCTCGGTTCCAAGAAATTCTGTGCTTATAAGCAATTGTGCCTGCATAGAGGTCAAATTTCTTATGTTTTATATAAGTTTGTTCTAAAATTAGAGTGCTTATAAAGAAGGTGTGATTATATAGAGAGTGACTGTATAGAGGACAAACTACACCTTTTTAAAAATTTGTATAGCAGCCTATCAAATTTCAAGTTTAGAATCAAAAGTAAAATGCAATGTATTCAAAAAATATGCAAAAAAAATTAATTAAAATATAAAGTTATATAGTGTTATCTATATTATAAAATTTTTAAAGTGTTCTAATAGTAATTAAATCTACTTGATTTCACAAGTAGAGGCTCAAATTTTTTTCATATATTCAACTTTATAATGCAAACCTCTAAAAAGAAATAACAATAAACAATATTAATTCTATTAAAGGTTTTTAAACTTTCAACAATTATTTCTTAATATATAACTACTTGATTAAATTTAGTAAAAATTATTTCTTAAAAACTGCTTGAAAAATTTTTTTATTATAACTATATAATATTGTAGAAAATTATTATAAATTTGTTTTAAAAAAAACTTAAAATATTTAAAAAAAATAAAATATATAAATTTTTTTTTACACTTTTCTCAACAATAAACTGTCCAAATTTGATAAATATTTTTTGTTTTAATTTTGTAAATTCATAAAATTTAATAAAAAATTGATCAAATTTAAATCAAGAATTTATAATTTGTTTCATTATGTACCATAGTGTATTCTAATTACAGAGACATATACAACTAATTATTTTTTATTTTTTATTTAATATTAAAGGTGAGACTATGCTCTTATCTTTATTAAACTTTTTACATAATTGGAAAAGGTTTTATAATTTAAGCCTAATTGCTAAGAATAAGAACTTAGACTAACTAAAAATGCTGAATAGACAAGCCTAGTTTTTTATTTGCAGCCTAAACCTACTAGAGTGGCCAAGACTCACCTAGATTTGAGATAGATTAATAATATGTGAAGAATGTGTGCAGTATTGGATCCAGTTAGAATACCAAGATAATAACTTTGAAAGAGATATTTGTGAAGTAGTATTAGAGATAATTGTTGTAGAAGGTATATTAATTATAGATTTGGATAATTGATTTGCTTGTAGTTGTATAAACTGAGGTTAAGATCTAGAAGCACAGTAAGAAATTCATATATTTGTACAGTATATAGTTGTTTGTTGATATGAAGAAATAGTTGTATAGTAATTAATTTAGCTATTTGATTTGATATAGTATATATATAAGGTAAAGTAGGGTATTGTGATGAAGGGGAGTATTGTGACGAATCAGGATATCTTGTAATTCTGTAATCAGAATAGGGTGAATTTTATACTATTTGATTCGTTTCAGTAAGAGGAATCGAATGGTATAAGTTTTATTCAATTCTGACTGCTATACCATAAGATATTAAAATTAATATACTTTTTTGCATTTTTACAAATAAATACCTTCGTGACTTAGTAGTCTGAATCAGGTGATTCATATACTATTAGATTTCTCTCATTGAGAGGAATCGAATAGTACAATAAGCACCCAATTTGGATCACTAGATCACAAGATATTCATGTTTAAACTATTTAAATATATAGAAATATATAGACTTTCATAGTAAATGGATATTGTAATGAATTGTAAATATCTTAGAAACTCTAGTCAGAATCTAGTGATTTTAAATCATTTGATTCCTCTCATCAAGAAGAATCAAATGATATAAAAATTGCTAGATTCTGATCATAGGGTTCTGAGATATTTCCAATTCATCATATTATTTTGTGAAATACTTACTTTATACATGTTTTAATACTCTCTAGCACAAAAAAATCTCTTATTTTTAATAAAACTTTAAATTAGCATATCTTGAGATCTAGTGATCTTAATCAAATAATTTTGGTATCAATCAATTCAGCTCAATGAAACAAATTAAATAATACTAAAATCGTTCGATTTTAATCAACAGATTATTTGATATATTTGAAATTTGTTAACTTCATCACAATACCCTACTTTATCTTACAACTAATTATTAATAAATAAATAGACAGAAATTAGATGATTTCAATTTACTATATAGACCTTCTCACACTCCCACCTAATCAATCAATATAATAATAAGTTTTTCAAGTTATAAAAGAGGAAATTAGAAATAGTAGATTTGACAATTTTGTAAAATTTGATAATAAGCTATTCAACTTGTAGAAGGTGATATTCATCATAATGTATACAAATTTGAAAAAAAGTTTGTTTGGAATTTTTGAGAATATCAAAATAAAACATTGCTTACTAATATAGGTAGGATCAGTAATTTGTCTAAAAATCTTATTAATAGATTTATCTTGGGATAGGTTGTATATTTTGGGAGCTAATTTCTCCTACTGGTTGTATTGAATGCATAAAATATTATCTTCAATTGGGTAAACTAGATCATACCACTTTAGTGTAAAATTTCAAAAAAAAAGAATTTAAAATAAGTGAAAGTATTTATTTATGCACTTTCAAAATTTTTTCTGATACTGTAGTAAAAAAAAAAATCAAAATAATCTAAACATTAATGAAAATAAGTGCTTCTGACACAACCAAGAAAATTTTGTAAAGTCTTTTGTACTTTATTCTCAATAAAATAAAAGTTTGCAAGACTTATATTTATAAACTTGTAATTTTTTAAAATACCCAACCAACTCTATTTAATCTTTCTGGCTGCAATTTTACTTTTGTTTAAAAAACAATCAACACGAACATTTAAAATATTTTAAATTCATTTTTATTAATACTGTTTTTTTTTTTTTTTTTTATAAATTTAGCAATTTTGCCAACACTTTATTAGTATAATATACAAGCTCACAGAGGAGTATAATATATTAACTGAAGTTTATCTAATTTCTTTAAATATTTGCTAACTCAACTATTTGCAATACCAAGGGTTTTCAAATTGCCAATGTTCAATCTGCTATAGTAAAATTTATCTCTATATCAATCCATCCTGTAACTAGATATTTCAATACTTCCTCGAATAGATTAACAGCCTATCAAAATTATCTCCTTTTCTAATCTTCTTCTTCTAGCTTTTTGAGCAGAAGAATTCATAGTCTTCAACTAACTTATGAAAAAAATACTAACATTAAACCAAAAAAAAAAGTAAAAACAAAAGAGAAAAAAGTAAAAAGTTCTAAAGCAAAAGAAAATGAATAGCAAAAACAAATGAAAAAAAAAAAAGACATAAAAGAAAGAAATCTATAATAATACTATTATAGCCTGTGCTAGATATAAGTTGTAAAAATTATATACTAAAACTAAATTTTGTATATCTCTAATATAAAACTAAGCCTTATCATTAAATTTTCTTCCAATTTATAATTCTGAGGTTTAACTAAAACTTTTAACCAAAGAGCAGATATTATATTACTTGATATAGAGTCATAATTAAAACAAATGCATATATACTTGTCAACCCTGTGTTGTGCTCTACTAAGCCTATCCAAAAAATAAAAGCTAATCTTTTGGAGAGGGTAAGCTGGAATGCCCACTTTTGTCAAAAATTTTGGTGAGATCGGCAAGAGGCAGTATAGGTAAAAAGAACTACTAGTTCCAAACCAAAAGAGTGTATATACTTTTCTTGTAAAATATAATAGTGACTTGTTGACTAAATAAAGAGCAGGTATTTAAAAAACACATGAGAACTACTTCTAAATGAAAAGTGCTCTTTGTTACTGCAATAAGTAATAAACTCTGAATGATAGCATATGAAAACTATCTTTAAATAACAAATGCTGAGGTTTCTGACTTATCTTACTTATTACTTTTTCAACTAGTTATAATGTATTTATTAAGAAAAGTTTTTGAAAAAATTTGGACAGATGATTATTAAAAAGAGTTGTTCCTTTTTTTATTGATACTGTTATAATAGTGCAAATAAATAAAATGCTACTAAAAATTCCAATTAATAATTTTTTTTTTAATACTAATACATAGTTTTTTTAGGGGTTAGGGTCTTGTAGCCTAGTGGTCTGGGCGCCTAACCCTCCACAGATAAGGTCAACGGTTCGATTACAGCTAGTGGTAATTAATTTAATTAATTATCTCTGTAACCTTTGGGAGCTTTTGAATGTGAAACCCTGTGGTGGTAAGACCATGTGAGTATATATTTGGCCGATAAAGAATTCTTGAAAGGAGCCCCAAGCCATGGAGAAAACTGGGCACTATGTGTGACATGGGTCACAGAAGGTATTACTGCAGAAGGCTGTGCATGTGAATCTACGATTGGCAAGGTAGCACCAACAACCCTAAGGCAGTATTGGGATCTTGATTGGAAGAACGGCTGAATGTGGTATATCCAGAAGTGGTGAAAGAAGCAGTAAACATAGTAAGGGGCTGTGATAAGATAATGGCTTTACCAAATATAGAACACCTCTGGCACAAAAAAACAAGAAAACTAGCCAAAAGAAACCCCGAAAGTATGAAAGCAGGTGATCTGGTAGTACAAAAATAAAGACAGGCTAGGGAGTAATAATCACACAACCTATATAGGAGTCTATGACGAAACACAGCAGAGGTGCAGGTCCCAGGTTACTGGATTGTAACAGTAATTAAATGAGGTACTTAACTCCCGTCCTAAGGATCCAGACCCTGTATCACCATCCTAATAGGGAGTACTATAGAATGATTGGTAGCCTAATTTGGTGGTGTACAACATGAATACCTGGATCAATGTGAAATAACACCCTAGTACGGTAGCAGGTGGCTTGAGATATGAGTCTTATGACCTGGCATCACCTGGTTTGAGATACGGATTAGGTCCTTAATTGATGATCTGCCAGTTAACTGAAGAAATTTCTATATTAGGATGCAATGCAGATCCATATAGGCAAGACTCAAATCAAAATTTTTAAGTTATAAGTAAAGGCATAAAATTTTTTAACAAATATATTATTAAAGTAACACGAATTATAGA
>CAJVPY010004346.1:0-12744 GCA_910591965.1 Dentiscutata erythropus | reverse complement strand
CTAATCGTAAATTTTCGTAAGTTTACGCTCGCGTAAAAACTTGCGGAGGTTTACGCCTATTTATTTTTGCTGATGATTATACTAAGTCGCCACACCTCTAGAAGTTGGTATATTATATTCATACTTATGAATTTATATTTATATACTTCTGTAAATTCTTCCTATTTTTAACTATATACTTACTTCATGCTGCCTTATAAAAACCATCCAAGCTAATAATTTCCTACTACTTTACAACTTTTAATTAGTAGTTACTTGCTATTTAGTATCTTGCCTAATATAGTGACTTACTATATTATTAGTATGATTTACTAGTTTTTAATATAGATTTAGTATAAATTTAAATATTAATTTTTAGTATAAGATATATCTGCCTATTTTTGTAAATCTATCTATTTTCATAAATTAAATTTATTAGTAATTTATATATAAAATAAAAAAAGCAATTTTTTAAAAATATAAAATTGAGATTTCTAAGATTATTTACTAAATAAACAGTTTTTAGAAAATTATAGTAGCCATTAATGCAGTTTTAATAATAATAAAAATGTTAAATTTGGTTCAGTATATTAAAAGTTATGAGTGGTTTATGTTTTGCAATTATATAAAATTTTATATAAATCTACAAAATAGTTTATAATCTATGAAAATAGAAAAGAAAGTATCAAATTTTATAAATTTTATAGAATTTTCTTTACTAATATAAAAAAAATTTATATATTAGTATAATTTAATTTGTATATTTTTAATAATAAATTAAGGTGAATGATATTTCTACAACCCTTTTATGATATTTTCATATCTATGTAAATCACTTTTTAAAAAATCTTTAATTAAAGGTATCTCAATAACTACCTGATCAAATTCAACAAATTTTTTTATTTAAATTGATCAGGTAGTTATTAAGATACTATTAATCAAAGTTAGAAATTTTTTTTTTTTTTTTTTAATATTAGGGTGTAGTGCCTGCCCTAGACTTTATTAATACTTAAGCAAGTTAACATATGATGGTGCTAAAATACATATATATTATATATAAGAACTAGGACTAGGACTTTAGGTCTAGGACCATTTATCTATGACTAAAACCCATCAGAGCTGTCAACACTCTCACATATGTGATTAACCTGGATTTTATACATCTCTTCCTAACCACCAATTAGTATCTACATGTCTGCCACTTTATCTACATACCTAATATCTTAGCTCCCAAATTGGTGTGTACTAGGTGGGCACTTATTGCTCTCAGTTTGGTGTGCCTTGGTCCCAACTAGCATACTTTCAGGAGTTTGTATCTCAAGCTATACAGCTGCCTCTACCCAATTGGATAAGTATTTCAAGCCTGTATACTACCATAACTAGCTGATTTCTTGTAACTTTGAGACCCAGGTCTTAATGTTTTGAATTCGATAATATGTGAATAACTGTACTTCCCAATATAGTGACAAGGCTTGCCTAGGCATATTTTGCAAATGCTTCCAGTACTCAATATAGTTGGATGGGATTATGAGGCCTAGGAGTTTTTAACAGGTGCATCATCATTTCTATTTATAGTAATTCTCAGCAATTGTAGCCCCCAGTTATCACTATATTCACTTATACCAGCTATATTTGTATTAGTAGTCCTGAGTTCTCTTAACATTTGAAAACTCCCAGTTAGAGAAAATTTTGTTGCAGCTATTATTCTGATAAATATTTGAATTTTTTACAAAAACTTTGATCGAAGATATCTCAACGACCAGCTGACTAAATTCAATAATTTTTTTTTATTTGAATTCTGCATAATTGTAAAATTCTAATTAAAAAAATTTCATCAAATTTGATCTGGTGGTTGTCAAGATACCTTTGATCAAAGTTTTTAAAAAAATCTAAACATCTATCAAAATAATTGCTGCAGCAAAATTTTGATTAAAAATATCTCAATAATGACCTGACCAAATTCAATGAATTTTTTTTTTATTTGAATTCTGCATAATTGTAGAATTCCAATAAAAAAATTTTTATCAAATTTGATCTTGTAGTCGTCAAGATACTTTCGATCAAAGTTTTTGCAAAAAATCTAAATATTTATCAGAATAATGCTGTAGCAAAATTTTCTCTAACTTTGATTAATAGAATTTTAATAACCACCTGACCAATTCGAATTCCTTGTCAAAAATCTGCAAATACAAATAATGCTAATAAAGCATCTATAATTGGACATTGTAATCTTTATAAAGTTAAAATTGAAAAGAATGAACATAAGATGCTCATTAATTATCAAAAATCTGAAAAAATAAGAATTTTGTAAAATTTCAATAAAAAAATTCATTAAATTTGATCAGGTAGTTATCAAAATACTTTCAATTAAAGATTTTAAAAAAAGTAATTTGTGTAGGTGTGGAAATATCAAAAAAGAGGTGTAGAAATATTATTTGTCTAAATTAATTGTAAATTTTATATTTAAAGTTTTATAAAAAAATAATAATTTTTGAATAAGTTTTATATATAGCAAAAAAAAATCACTGAAAATAGGCAAGTATATTTTATATAAAATTTAATTTTTAGCAAGTATACTAGCAATTTTTTTTAACAAAATTATTTAGTATAACAAATTGCATATATCTTGAAAATTTTATAATTTTTTAAAAAATATTTAGTAAATTACTATATTTGATAATTTGATAATTTTATTTTATTTTATTTTTTTTTAAATTTAGCAGTCTTACCTCTACTTTATTAAGCTTTATAATATTATACTGTGAAATATTAAAATTTTCAAAGAGTATAAACCCTAATGTCATTTAAATTACAAATATTAGCTTACCTGGCTTTTTGTAACCAGAGTCCAAATTATTCATATGCAACCTGCTATAGGCAGATTCTTCTCCAAAATATTCTCTTCTGCATTTGAAAAGAATAAATCTTCACCAAAAGATTTCACTGACTTGTCAAGACTATCTATCCTTTCTTCTAAACTTTTTCTACCTAGATCCGGGCAAAATAGTTTATTTTTTACTTTTCTGTAAGGGAAGAAAAAATATACTACATCTATGAAAAAAAACAAAACTATCTAGAAAAGAAAAACAAAAACAAAAAAAAAAAAAAAAAAACATTTAACCAAAAAAAAAAAGGGTTCTAAATATAGTTCTATCATAATAGGATGAAATTAAAAGAGCAAAAAAAAAGGCATAGGAGTATTGCTACAAATCAAAAATTGAAAATCGCAACTAATCAAAAAGTTGACAACTAATCAATTGAAAAATTTTTGGCAACTCATATTAAAATCAAATAAAAATTGAACAAAAATCGAATAAAAATTAAATAATTGAAAAGTTGACAACTAATCGATTGCAAAATTTTTGGTGATTTGTAGTACTATATAGGAGTCCTGATAAACCACCTTAAAAAAAAACAAACAAAAGAAACAAAAAGAAAAGAAAATATACTATTATAACCTGTGTCAGGTATAAAGATAAAAATTATATACAAAATTGTAAACTTGAACTCTTCCCGACAATCATTTAGACCAAAATTTTTACTGAAGGAAAACAGAATTTTTGTTGAAAAGTCATGGTCTAACATAGTGGTTTGTCTAAAGGTCAATAGTTTTACTCTTTTGGGACTCCTCTATAAGTTGTATATTCGATATACAAGCCAAAAGCATTAGTATACAAGATAACTGGCTAGAGATGTGCACCCTTGGATACAAAATTTTGGTAGAAAAACAAGAGTCTATCCATTGATGAAGTTACTTAGGCTATTACTTCCAAAGAAAGAACACAGAGGAAACAACAAAACTCTGCTTTTCTTCAAGCTGCACTCTTTTACTTGGTCAAGTGGTTCCTTTTTTACTCCTACTCACTCCCCTGTCAGTCTTCCAAAAAATTTTGACAAAAAGTGGAAATTTGGCTTATCCCCTCCAAAAGATCGGCATTGTTTATTTCCCAAATCTGGACAGATTAGCAGAATGCAACTATGTGTTTGTTTACAGACAAATATGGCACTACTTCAAGGGACTCAGCTTGGAAACTTTAATTATAGCAACAGGTGGCTTGAGACACAGGTCCTCAGACAATGGCAGCACCTGGCTCAAGATACGAATTAAGACAGACAATGGAGCTATCTGGAGTCAGTAAGAAGGATGGAAAGTAAATTTAACGTTAAGGCGAAGCTTTATAGTAGAGATATACAAATATTGCATTTGTTATATGATTTTTATTCTTGCCTGACATGGGTTATAATAGTGCTTTATAGATTGTTATATTTCTTTCTGTTTTTTCTTTTTTGCAATTTGTATCTGTTTTTTCTTTCTTTTCTGTTTTTTCTTTTTCTTTCGTTTTCATACAACCTGTTTTAAAAATTTTTCCCCTTTTGTCTCGTGCCCCTTGAGAAGAAAGAAGAATTAGAGAGGAAAGTTTAGCAGTCATGAATTGGCCATATAACAGCCAGCGAAGTATCAAGGGAGTATCTTTATGGTACCAAATCCATTGAAAGTTTTGGATCCTGAGAAAAGCGAACAGTTGTTATAACAGATCGACTTGGGCTTATACTTGGGTAGTTTTTATTAGATAGAACCACATTCGTAAAAAATTGTTGTATTCATTTATAATAGTTACACAAAGTTCACAGAATAAAAGCATGACTGTTTAAAAAAAAAAAAAAAAAAAATTATTGGACTAATTTTTGCAAGCAAATTTGCTTGCAAAAGTTTATAGCTTAAGAGATAGATAATATATAAAAAAAAAAAATTCATAAAAACGCATTCTAATTCTAAATTTTATTTAAAACAATTATATATAATGTTAAGCATTTTATAATTATTGTTTATATTTAATATATAGTTGTACCTATATATAATCATCTTCTATATAATTATACCATATAAAAACCTCTCTTTATCACATTTTGTACTCAAGAACAAATCACTATTAAACTTATAAAAAACTACCTCTATTTAAGCACAACCTCTTTATAAGTACATTTTCTAAAAAGTTCTTAAGTAAAAAATTGTGTAATTATATAGGAGGTTGACTATAATTTAAAACCCACTACTTTACAATTGACAGAAATTAAAAACTTGAAAACCAAGTTTTGTTTAATTTTGCAATGCAATAGTAAATTTTAAAATTTAGTAATACACAATCAAATTTTTTACAATATAATGAAAAATATGCAAATTATATTTCTACAAAGGATACTAAATCAAATATGTTACAAAATAATGAATTAATAACTTCTATTTCTACATAAAAATATTTAGAGTTGGAAATTATAAATCAGAAATTATTGATTTCTTTTTTGATCTGCAAATTTCACATAATTTTGCAAACTCAAAGTATGATATATAAGGGAGATATACCTATTTTAACGCAGTTTCTAATTTAACACATAATAACATCTCGTGAACTGTCAATCAGAATTACATGATTTCAGTATCATTCAATTTGTCTCATCGAGACGAATTAAATGGTAACAAAATCATGCGATTCTGATCAATAGTTCTCAAGATGCACTACTTAACTAAAATAACTCAAAATAGGTAACCTAATTTGATGAAGATAATGTTTACAATAAAATATCACGAAATATATCAATCAGAATTGAATAATTTTAATACCATCCGATTCGTCTCATCGAGATGAATTGAATGGCAACAAATCATGCGATTCTGATTGATATATTTCGTGATATATATTTTATTGTAAGCGTCAAATTAGACACTATCAAATTAAGAACATAATTTTTAGACAAACTTTAATGTGCGGTATCTCATGATCTAGCGATTAGAATTCGGTAATTTTGGTACCATTCAATTTGTCTCGATGAGGCGAATCGGATGGTACCAAGAACATCTAGTTCCGATCGATTAATCAGTTAATCGATTTGTCGTCAATAATCTAATAAAAATCGATTTTCGACTTGGAACACTAGTGTGATGTACTTTTGACGGGCACTGTAATATTCGTGTATACAAAAAGTCATTAGAAAGTTATTCTGTTTCTTACGAATATTAAATCATCAAACAATACTACCTCAAAGCTTAGTCTAAGCTTAATTCTAACCTTTCTTTGCACATTCATTTTATTATTCTTACGTATATAAGCCTTCTTCATTATTTTAATGACAGTAAAGAAAATTACGTATTTATTTTTTATTTTTTTAAATTGTATAATCAAAAAGTGAATTAAAATTTGTTTCTGATAATATATAATTTATTTGTTCCCGATATCTTTAATAATGAATATTTTATTGATACGTAATAAAATTTATAAATATACTTTATTAACGTTAAGTAAAATACGTAAAGTATTTATATACCTAATATTTTTAAATTTTTTATACGTTAAGTCAAAAGTGTGACTACGAGCCAATCAACGCTCAATAGAACGATCTAGAATCGATAGTTGTATATCCCTAACTATATAATGTTTCACAATGGGTTAAGACTATCTTAATGCCGGCTGTTAACATGGTAAACAGTTAAAAAAATGATTAGAAAATTTAGCGCGGGTCGGTATGACTTTATTCTAGAAATCGTACGGCGCAGCTAAACAACACTTTCCCCCCAAAAATTAGTTTTTAACCATACTTGATTTAGTACTTTATAATACTGTATATAAATATATATCAATCAGTGATAATGAATTTGAGGAGTTTTGAAAAAACAACGAAGCATGCCTGCTACGATCCAGATTCCTAAGGGTAAGTAAATTTAACATTTTACAATTTAGTTATAGACATTACTTGTATGAACTTGTTGAAGATAGATCTTTTTTTCTTTTACATAGATGTGTTTGTAAGGCTCAGGCCTGCAATCGATGGTACACCTGTTCAAGGCATCTTGTTCGGTCAACGTGAAGAATGTCCAGATCGTAGACTAATAATTCATGTTAAGGTTAAACAAATACTTATTGTGTATAAGTTTATTTATTTATATATTTTTTCGTATTTTAGTTGCTCTTTCTTAAACTTTTCATCCTGTTTTTAGGGCTTCTTTTCATATCAATCAAGTTCTCGGGATCTCATCAGCACGATCGCAAAGTTGATGAACTGGAAAGGTCAAACTGTACTAGGCTGGTTTGCTGTAAGTTCATTTCTTTATTTTTTTCATAAATTAACTACCATTGAAAGTTATTTTTAAATTTTTTGTGCACCCCTTGGTAGGCCCCCGGACTCGATGTCCTAACACGTTGTGATCCACCACGTATAGCTTCAGCTTATTTTCATACTTTGCAATCAGCTATGCTGAAGGTCATTGTAGCCAATTATCTTAAACAACACACGGGTATATTTCCAAAATTAACATACTATTTTAAAAAAAATCCAACAAAGTAAATAAAATTTAATATCGCATCGTCTACCATCATTCAATAATCAGAATACGACGTAAGGGAGATTACACCATTGATCGCACGGGAATCATGTGCATTATTTCAAGATCTTATCGGACTTGTTGTTCAAAGGGCATCTAAAACTGTAGATTCGGTCAATTCAGCAATAATAATGAATATTGAAAGCACATCAGCTCAAGCATTTTTTTCTGCACCAACTTTAGCTGAAGTATTAAATCATTTTCAAAATTTACATCGTGATGTTAAAGGTGATATTGTAGAAATGAACATTTTAAAAGGATTAGCGGAAGTATTACCAACAGAATTTAGTGGTTTGGGAATCAACGGAGTGACAACTAGTAATGATTCCGTTGTATTAGATGAAGGAGATGATGATGAAATAGGTGAATTATTTTCAATTTGGAATAATAATAGTAATCAAGGAATTTCGAATAAAAAATCGCGAATAAGGAGGGCAAGTACCACAGATATTTCAGATAATAACTCGCGACGAACATTATATGGATCACCGGCTATAGAATTCGTAGAAGAAACAACTACGACAAGGAAAAGAAAAGGAATTGATATAGAAAATAATAAGAACGCGTCGAAAAAGGTATTAATCTATTATTAACGCGTAATTTTATATAATTATAAAAAAATAAAAATTTTTTATTTTATATAATTTATTGTTAATAGGCAAAAACTCCTGCTGCAAATACGACAGCCAGTGTAATACCAACGCCATTCAGGATCATTCCAGGCCAAGGATCAGAATATTTACATGAAACACTTAATGAGGACGGGTAAGACCTTTCAAAAAGTAATAATTCATTATGATAATTAAATTTATCATATTTTTTAAACAGTTTACATGTTCTGAAAATTTTTAATAAGCTTCCAACATTCTACCGAATTTGATGAATCTTTGCTGACTTCATTCACCACATCATTTTTTGCCCCAAACAATGATGCAAATCTATCCACATCATCCAATCCAATTATGACTTACGCACAACATCGTATAACCACGGCTTATGATGCGATATCTCATCACTTAACAACACATACACAAGAAAAAATATCTCTATATGAAAAATCATGTCAAGAATATGAACTATTATTAGAAATACTTGAGGCATTAGATGGTGTTGGAGATGAAGTAGCATTGGCTAAAATGTTAGAGAATTGGAACGAGGACGTTGAAGATGAAGATGTAATAATAATGAGTTCAGAGGCAGTAAATAATTCCAAACCTGACTTAGAAGGTTCGGATAATGAATTTAGTAATAACAACATTGAAGCACCCAATGAAAGTCAACAAATAAAGAAAGTAACTATGATTGGAAATAGTGAAGAGACAAAAGACGACAAAAAGATAAAGAATGAAAATGAAATCAAGAGTGAAGATAGAGAAATAGAAGACCCTTCACTGAATGCTAATGTTGGAGTTGTTACCGGAGAGGTAAGTTCGTCTTCTTCTGTCGAGGAGGGCGAAATCGAGGACGAGGAAGAAATTGTAAATCATGGTGGAGATGTTCTCAAAAAAGGTGACGAAATATCAACACAATCACGCAATAAAACTATAAACTTAAATCCTGAAGCTGGGAGAAACAAACTCGCCAGAGAGAGCAGTCCAGGGTGGGCATGGGATGATGAAGAAATTGGAGATTGATCCATCTTAACAAATATACATCAGAACTGTGTATATACTCACGATGGTTTATTTATTTTATATCACTTGTGGTGTAAAAGATCCTGCTTTTTTTTTTGTATACTATATATTTTTGAACAAAACTCATCTTACTTTTTCCCTTGATATTTATTTTATATCAATAGAATTCTTTGGTGACCCTAGCACATGTTTGCTTTTATGTATCGGAAAATATACAATATCCGAATTCACAAACTAAAGCGTTTGTAAACAAATAAAATAAACAAGCAACCACAAGAGAATAAAAAAAAAAGCAAAAAAAAAAAAAAAAAAGAAAGAAAAAAGAAAAGCACCAATTTATTAAGCAAGAAATTTTGTAGAAAATTAAAGACAATTTGTAAAAAAGCAACATTCTATTGTCCGGAGGACACTATGCACAAACAAATAAATGCAATGTCATTTTCATTATGCGTGACGTCATTATTTGTTTATTATGTCGATCACTTATATGTCGATCACTTAAATTATAGTAGACTTTATCTGTTATCAATATCGACGAATTCGGGAAACCAAACGATATCTTGGATCTTTCCAGTAAGCAACTACGCAAGATTTGTTTTTTTTTTAAAAAAAGAAAATGTGCCAACAATAATGATTACAAAGGCAACTAAAGAAACATTAAATTATCAAATTTATTAAATGTGCATTAAATTATCTGCAACTGTAGATATAGATTTTTTTGTCCTTATAGGCGTTATTGTCTGCAATCATTATTCGCCCCAGGCCTTAAATTTGGTTTTAATTCAATAATTCTGAAGGTAAAGGAATTTTTATCACATGATTGTTATCATTCTATCTTATGCATGCATTGCGTGAATGTGTTCAAATATCGATATATATAATTTTAATAATAATTCTTTTAGATATTTATTATCCAAATTGTTTATACATACGAAAGTAATCAAATAAATTGGGTGGTTTGCAGTATATGACCTTTTTGACACTTCAAACCGGGTTTGAAATGCATCAATTGCATAAATTCCTCGTGAATCTTGTATCAGTTATTTAGCCCGTGTCAGTATTGGAAGTTCTCGTGACGGAATACTATTTGCCGTTAATGGTCACGAGATTCATATACTATGAATTCTGGAATTGAAACAATACCAATTCATTTGGATTCAATATATGGAGTTGTCCGTTAGTAGTTGGGGCACAAACCTGTCAGCCCAAGATTTGTCATGATAAAGTTTAGCTAGTGTAACATATTTTATCCGTGATGATTAAAAGTTTTATAATCACGTAACTTAACATGAAACTTATAAAAAAAAAACTGTTCTCGTCGGTATTTTTTACGTGTACGTAAAAAAATATGACAGAACACATACAATTTACTACCCTTTCTTGGTAAATTTAGTTTTACTTATCACTTTAAGGTTTATTTATAATATTATTTTCTCTACAGAACTTTTGCTCCCAATGATCCGCAAAGACAGTATACTGAATACATTGTTCAAACTGCCAACCTTATAAATAGTTCTTCCTTTATATCTATTTCTCAATTCGATACCCAAAACTTATCTTCCTTAAGGATGAATCTTGATTATCCCTTAACGTCTACAAATTCCTATGACTTAGGAATTGTAACGTCATATGGTACTGCAAATACTTCAGTATATTCTTCCACATTTAACCCAAATTTGTGTATAAATGCATTTTCTAAGACTATGACAAATTCTAATTTGTCATCCGGGACTAGTTGGCAGTCTCAACTCTACTCGTCGTCCCCGTCAAAACACTCCTCACAAAATTGTTCTGCGTCTCCTGATAAAACTACTTCAGTTCAGAATCCCGAAAATAATGTACGAAAAAATAATTATCAGCATCCGTATGTATAGAACTAATTATGAGAGTTTATCAATTTGGGATGATTTGTTCTAATTTTTCGTTATTTTTACCAGTGGTGTAGTTGCGTTCAAAACAAAAAACTTTTTGACAGTTAATCCCGGGAATGTGGAAGAGTTTGAGAATAGGATTAAAGGGAAACAACTAACATCGGGATTTGGAATTTCAAATGTTACCGATTCTATTATGCATATTTCGACAAATAATAACCATTTAATAGGTAAAGAATTATCTGACTATTACTGTATTATTAACTTATTATTATCATACAACTGACTCGTTAATCGCTGTTTACCATTAGGGACCTCACATAGTTCGCATACAATCTCCAACGAAAAATATAGTGCATCTGATACCTCAAAATTGAATGTGGCTTCTAATATTTTGAACTGTACGGACGATTCAGATATTTATTTGTCAAAACTGGAAACAAAAAATCATCAACCATCCAATTGGTAATTATATTTTTATTTACGCTTAAATATTTTTAAATAATTATGTTTAAAAAAATACTCTATTTTTTATAGCTATAACTTATGTGAACGTCCAAATTATTTACAAGATCATTCAACTCCGAGTGATCTTGATTACTCTATTCCATTTATCCTTCCACCTGGTGTGGTAGGGCCATCAGTGTTGTTATTTGAGGAAAATCCTATTTTAAAGTCTTCTTTATCATCAAAGGATCCAATGGTGAAATATTTATCGAATGCATTAATTAAAATAATTGACCAGTCTTTTGAAAACGATAATAATTGGGTAATAAGAAGATTAGAGTGGATTGAAACGATTAATATTATTAAAAAAGCATTAGCAAAACATGAAAAGGATAAAATTACAGTAACTCAACAAATCAAAACATTAGTTTTTGCATATGAAATAATTAAAAAACAATTTGAAAAAATTAACCATCAAAATTTAATTATACAAAATGAATTAATAGAGGCCCAAAAAAAAATTAATTTACTTGAGCAGGAAAAACTTCAAACCGATGAACAAAAAAAATGGGACATTATTACAACAGGTATTTATTTAACAAACAATTAATGAATTATTTTTTTTAAATCTTTTAATTTTAATTTATTTGTTATAGCAATTATTGTAGGGTTTGGAATTGTTAGTGTAGAAATAGTTTTAAAAAAATTATATAAATTATAAATATACAAATAAATTAAATAGATTTTGATTGTAAATATAATAAATTGTTTATAATTGTAAAATAGATTATATATATTATATATTATTAATTTATACTATAATAATAAATATATATTATATATAATATAGTATATTATTTTTTTAATAGTAAAATATAATAATAATTAAAATATAAATTTTATTAAAAAGAGTATAACAACTTAGTATAGTAATATAGTTATTATTTTTCAAATAGCAAGTTAAAAGTTTAAATTTTTTTAAAATAAAATGTATGTTTTATAGTAATTGTAATTACTTTTACAAGTTATTTAATTAAAAAATCTGCAGCTTAAGTTATACTAAATACAAATATTTAAAAATTTTGAGTTATTTATACAATACTATATAAAGAAATATAAACTAGCTATGAGCAGTTATACCCAATCAACTTTTTCCGATGATCACTTGTACCAAAATTTCTTACCAAAGAAAAATACAATTTTTGTTGGAGAGTCATGGTCTATATAGCGGTTTGTCTAGAGATTAATGTTTTCTTTTTGCAGGACTTCTCTAAAAAGATGTTTGGCATGCAAACCAAAAGCATTATTATACAGCATAGCGAACTTTCATTGTGATTGGTTAGATTTTGGCAATCATCTCATGATTCTATTGGCCGATTGACCAATCAATTTGTTAGATGATAGTAAAATAACGATGGTACGTAGTATTAATATTGGC
>CAJVPY010004345.1:0-12745 GCA_910591965.1 Dentiscutata erythropus | reverse complement strand
GAAGGCCACGTGCTTTTGCTATCATCCTGCCGAATACCCATGTATCTGTCACATCATGCCAGATAACAAGAATTTATTATTCTCAATAACGGCTTATTTTTGATATGTATAGAATAGTTGCTATTAAACTCATATTATTCTTGGATTATTATTACTATCTAAAGAAGTCGATTGAGATCGATATTTATTTTTGATGCGTTTATGAATTGTCTTTATATAGAAAGTTTGAGTTTTCACATAAATTTTCTGAACTGCACGTACATATAGTGTGGAATATTAAAGATATTCAATCTTTTTCTAGAGATAAAGCACAATGTACCCTATAGAACCAAACTTTACAACATGCATTTAAGAACAGTATTTAGAAAAGGTGCCCTGTAGCATTAATTCTTACTTTCCCGAAACCCGCCTTCCCGAAATACTATTTCCCCGATCCCATAATACTGACCTCCCTTTTTTCTGACAAGACATATTTCTGTCAGTACATTTCACTGACTGAAAAAAATTTTACCGAATTTTTTTTTTCCCTACACAGCCAATTCCCGACAACCTGAACTTCTGAAAAAAATTTATTCGAAACCTTTTCACCGACAAATATTATATGATAAATTTCACGAAAATTCTCAACAAGGTATCTCTCGATTGTATGCTTAATGCTATTTGACATTAACTTTTCCCGGTTAACTTTAAAAGACAATATAAGAATCACTATATACCTTTTTTTATATGGTTTTACCACAATCCAGAAAGACCAGATTCCCGAAAGGACCCAACACCGACAAAGTTAGCCAGCATTGGTTATAATGTTGGCCAATTTAGTCGGTATTATGTTCTTTCGAGAAAATGGATTTCAGGATTTTTATTGTAGAACCTACAAGATCCTGAAAAACAGATTTCCGTAAGTATCTGATACCTATAAAGTTAGCCGGCATTGGTTAAAATGCTGGCCTATTTAGTCAGTAGGTATTATGTTCTTTCGGAAAAGTGGCTTTCAGATTTTGTGGTAGAACTATTTTGGTTTATCAAGTGACCCAGAATTAATAAGAATGGCTGTAAATTCGGTAAAACATCCTTTTGTAAAAGAGCTTCCAGTAAGATATTTTCGAAGAAATAGAATGCAAAAAATTGTACCATTCGGTAAAATAGCATGTCAGTAAAATAGGCATTCATTTTTTTAATATTCGGTGAAATGAAAATTGCAGATAAATGACTCATCAGTAAAATTCATTTTCAGTTAAATGAACTTTCGATGGGATTTTCGAAATTATGTCTTGTTAGTAAAATGGGACGTCAGTATCGTGACTTCGGTGAAATGGTATTTCAGTAAAATTGATTTCGGAAGTTAATGATAATATTTAACATTTAATAGTAATTTCATAAATTAAAAATTAATTTTATTTGGTTTAATGCGTAGTAATGGTGCTGACTTAAAAGAAATAAAATTATTAAGCTTTTCACAATAATGATAATTATACAATTTTTAACGGCATTATTTTGTAAACCCACATCATGTTATTACCTGAATTTTTTTTTTTTTTATCTTGATTGCCTTTTATTTAATTTCTTGATATAGTCAGTTTCTTCATTGTATTACCTTTATTTAATTTCTTGATATAGTCAGTTTCTTCATTGTATTACCTTTATCTTATTTCTTTCACACAATATTTGGAGTCATTGTACAATAGGTAAACCTTTTAAAATAAATTTCAGCCATCCCTTTTTAACACAAAATAATCAAATTATAATAATGTTACGAGTAGCTTGTGGGGAAGACATGTTTAGTAATTGACATGCATCATTTTGAAGTCATGTTTCAAGTTTTATCATTAATACAATGGCTTTGAGTGTTTTGTTAAAAATTGTTTGTACTTAGGAGGAAAATATAGTTGGGTAACTTATATTAGTTTAATTTTGGAGATGTAACTTGTGTAAGTTATCTTTTTTTAAATTTTTTTCAACAATGCTCTCATTTTAGAATATTTGGTAATTAATAGTCTATGAAAAATTTACAAAATTTCTAATAAATAAATGTTATTAGCTAGCAGTCTGCTAAGTAGATTCTAAAAAGCACTTAAATTGAAACGAGATTTTAAATTCACTCAAAATTGATAAAAATTCAAACAAATGTAGTTTAAATTTCAAGTCTAAACGTATTCAAAAAATATTAAAATTTTAATAATATATTATGAACAGTGTAGTGTTTGGTACCGTATTAATTCTAGTTTTAAAAACTGGACTGCATAAACTGTTCAATTAGAACTAAGTTCAATTTCTTCCAATCTACCATGTTTAGCCTTCACATTATTGATTTCACTGGTTATAAGTTTTATATAGTTGGTCTTAAACGCATGTACTAATAGTAAATTAGTATATAAAAAATATCTACTATCTTACTAATCAAATTTCAAATCCAATTAATCTTGTTCACTAGAATGGACGATGCATTTCAATGGCTAATACTGAATTACATCATCATAAATAAAAATGAGCTTGAAACATTATAAGTGTTCACGTTGATTCTTGAAATGCATAAATAAAATGCTTTCATTTCCTTTTGCAAAATACTGTAAAATGCAATATTTGAAAGATTTTATTTTTTTAAAAAAAATAACCAGTGTTCTTACATATGTCAAATAATTAGGATTTGTATAATCATTAAATCTACATATATTGTTGTTTATGATTCATATTAATATAAAGAATTGATGTATCATTTTCCAATCTGTTAAAATTATATATTAATAATTAAGAATATTTATAAAATTAATAATAATGAATTTCATATCAAATACTACGATGAATTATGATATTTAAATTAGTCTCAGGACTGATGTAATTTAGCAAATCCTATCTGGTTATTATACCAATCATAAACACTATATACATTCTTTAAAAAAGTGGTACCAAGGATCCATTCATTAATTATTGCTAAATGTATTTTAACTTTATTAATAAAGATATACTTTAATAAAATTTAATAAAATTATGTAAATACTATACGTACCAATATCACCATTAGAGTATCCAATTATCATTCCAGTGCATATTTTTTGATTTTCTGATTGTTTAATATTTATTAAATCTCTAGAATCAATATCCCAATCAGCACCACCGATTTTTATTTTAACAGTAATGTTACTTTCACAAGGTATATCGAAAGTTCCATAATTCTCTGTGGCATTAGGAATTTGTTGATAAATTTGACGGGCATCGTCTAATGGCATAATAATCTTTGATATTCCTGAAATAATTATTCCAGTATAATTTATAAATCCTAATGATTTAAAGAGTGAAAAGGGTTGAGTATCTTTCAGAATAATCAAGATCATTCATAAAATGGTCAACCTCGATCGGCCGCCCGGGCCGGCCCTGACCCGAGATTTTTTCATCGGCCCATATAACTAATCATGACCATAAATGAATATTCGGTCATTCAGTTAAATTGGGTCTGTTCTAATTTAACGGAAACGGATTCGGCGTTTATATAAATAACCCATTTTGGGGGTTGATTTCTAACCCTAATACTAAGAATTTCAGAATCCACTTAAATTCCATTTCCACTTACAACATGATTTGCACGTTATTTCGAATACGACCATGTGCGTTAGTCAACCTTCCATAAATGCACATGTTTGATAAAAGTGTATTTATAGAATTTTCACGGAGTATGAGTACTGCCAAGGAAAACCCAGAAACTCTTAATTTTTGGAAACTCCGCTTTTATAAACAGACAATATAAATTCTTATAAGATGTTCCTGAAAATGAAATTTCGGAAACTAACAATTAGGTTTTCACTTAGCAGCGCTCATATAAAATTAAATAACTGATCGATCAAAATATGTGCACTTATCATTGTAGGGGAAAGTGCATGTGATGTGCATTTATATGGAAGTTATTTTTTGAAGGACCCGAATTTCAAAATAACTTTCAAGAGCGTTATTTCCGCTTATATAGTACATATTTGATTCTAATTTTTACGTAATAAGAAATGATAAGTTTTATGACATATGCAAAATTTAATTGATCACAGATTATTTTATCCAGAATACATTTGAAAATCGTAATTATCATTAGTCATAAATAAAGAATTGGTATTAATACGTAAATGTAAAAAAAGTAATTATGGCTTAAATACGGACGATCAATTAAAATATTTAACCTGATACGCAGTTTTCCTTATCTTTAAAAATGAGCAGAATTGGCTAGAATCAAATATTCAACATATTCTACAAAATTTAAAGATTTAAAATTTTTTTTTTACATATACCTTTTAATTCACCATGCAAATTTGGCATATATTTATCTTAATAATAGCGTTATCTCATAAATTTTCTAAATCAAACACAATTCCACTAAAGAAAAATTCAATTTTTGAGCCGCCGCCCAATCTTCTAGAACCTATAACGTACCTTTAATAAATGAATTTGGTAAAGATAAATTTTATTATTGTGAAATTATTCTCGGAGAAGATAAATTCAACCAGACTTTCAAAGTAATGATTGATACTGGATTTGGTGATTTTTTAATTCCATCCACTAACTGTACTGATTCATTTGACAATAAAACCAGATATAATCCAGGAAATGGTTCATCTTTCAGTACAAGAAATGTACCTTTTAGTTATATTTATTTAAATGGAGATGTAGTTGGAATAAAGGCTAGTATTTTTTCTATGGATATTGGGGGATATATAGGATTTTGGATTAGTTAATAAGTTTTCTGATATTTATAGAATAAATGAATTTGATGGTATACTCGGGTTGGCCAAATATAATGAATTTATAAAGGAGCATCAAACTAGTTTTTATGAAGTATTAGTCGTGATTTTAAAAATAAAAGATTCTCATTAAAGCTTGGGAGAGATGCAGATAAAACGGACAGTGAATTAACAATGGGCGACGAGGATAAAAGTAAATATATTGGTAACCTTACCTATGCACCAATGGCTCATCGCAATTCTAGTAATTGGGCAATTCATATTGATGATTTCACTATAAATAACAAACACCGATTGAAAGTTATTCAGATTCAATTTGATCTTTTTTTTTTTCTGGACCTAATAGGAGATTCGTATTCAATGTTGTCTTATTGTCTACATTCCGAAGATATCCGGCCGATATTTTCCGGGGTGCCCGCACTAGTCAATCATCATCATTGATCTATTACCATAAAGGTGATCCGGGTTGTGGCGCAGGTTGGTTTCGGGAAATTAGCCCTAGGTGCCGCACAAAAAATGCGCAGCAGATCCTCGATTTTGATTGGCTAACGGCCGAGGATCTTCAAAATTTTGGCCCGCATTACATAATAGTTTACTAATTTCCGGCCGAAATTAACTTTTTGATTTTTTCATTACAAAAATAGATATTTTTAAGAAATAAGCCCGCATTATGGTAAAATTGACCCAGAACAATTTTGACTTAGTGGGTGCCTGCGATTTCATTAGTAATATTATGAGTAATTCCGGCCTAATTTTTTGATCGTCGCTCTTAGCCAATCAAAATCGTGGATCTGCCGCGCATTTTTTGTGTGGCACCTAGGTTGGGAATGCACGAATTTATATTAAATTCGCAGAACAGTGTGGTATAGGGAGCAGATTAGTATAGTATAGGCCGATTTCAAATATATACTATACGGATCAAGTACGTATTATATACATCAATAATAGTTTCTATAATTTTGCAAATCAGTATAGTATAATTTTGAAAGATTGGCCTATACAATACTGATCTGCTATAATTTCCGTAGATGATCATTTTACTTGATGGTACGGGAAAAAATGATACGGACATTACGGTAAAGCGGTGGCACTTTTGTCACGTAATACAGAATGGCACGTATTGAACGATACGTGTCTCATGAGTGAAGAAACATTAATTTTTTTTTTTTTGGAAAAAAGTACAATATCTCAAATTTTACAGATTAAATTGTTCTGGATGTTTTAACGAAAAAACCCTTGCAGAGTTTAAAAATATGCAAATTACTTTAATTTCAATACGTATTATATTGATGATTATTGATATAAATTTATGTTTTAGTATGTACTGTATATTTGTTATTATAGTGGTACTTGTTTATTTTTTTGTTGGCTCTTTTCATCCATTTCTAAAACGGGAGATAATATCTTAAAAAACAATTTTATACTATTTATTTCCTCTTAATAAGACAGTTTAAATTGTTAAAATTGGATCATTAGATCACGAGATATTTTCAAAAAAATTATTTGTAATACACAAAATTTCTATATAAAACTGACGGCAAATAGTTTTTTTTACAAATACCTTGTAATATACTGTCGTAATCCAAAGTTAACAATTTTAGTACTATTTAAACTATGAATTGAATAGTGCTAAAATCATTTTATTCTGATTATTAGATATCAAGATTGTTAATTTTTATAATTAGTATTTAAATATTAATATCTTATGATCTAGTAATTAAAATTTAATAATTTTAGTAGCATTCAATTTGTCTCAATAAGGTAGTTTAAATAGTATCAAAATTATTAAATTTGGATTACTAGATTATAAATAATTAAAGATTTATTATATTTATAGATTTGTGTAAATCTAACTAGAATTAGAGTTGAAAAAGGTAAGAATAAAGCATTTATTTTATTAAATATCAGCAAAATAGAGAGAATACCTGCAAATGCAACTGGAATTGGTGTTAAAAAAGTTCAAATTTGTAATATATGCATTATTTGCCAAATATTTTAACTATAAAGCTTCCAAATTGCTTCAAGAACTGATGTTATAATAAATTTGATTTTTTTTTGTTGTATTTAAGATACTTCATGAATATTACTAAATAAATATAGAATATTTGAGCTTATGACTATAATAAAATGGGAATTGATTGGCATTTTAATCAAAATCTTCAGAATAGATGATATTAGTAAAACATATAGGGTGCCTCATATTAAAATGGCCCATTTTGACATATACCTTATTTTGAGATAATTGAGTTTAATCATTTATTTTGATTTTCAGACTGATCTGAGATTAATCAGATTTCACAATTTTGATTGGTTAAATGCAACAGGTGACTATCGGGTGATCCTGCAATGTGCTTGGCCTTAGGCAGTCTTGTAAATTTTTTTTTACATTATCTCCATTTTTCACTATGCAAATCGACTTTCATTTATAATTGAAAAATATCAATTATGTCAAAATTTACATGAATTTAGTAAAAACTCATTTTTCGAAAAATTGTAAAATGGGACCTTTTAATATAAGACATCTATATGGGCTTGGTGCTAAGAAAAGGGTGTAAATTGATGATTTTTTAAAAAGATGCTTTTTGCATAAATCAATTTAAAATAAAATTAGAATAATTCTTCACTTAAGATACAAAAGTAGTTGTATTAATAAAATTTTTCAGTATAGCTTCTTAAAATTTGCATTTTCTTATAATTTATTATAAAATTTACAATATAAAAATTGATTTTCTAAAAATCTTTTTTTTGGCAATTTTCATCCTTTTCTTAGCACCAAGCCCATATTATAAAGACAACTCACAATTAGTATTATGTAATATGTATGAAATATATATAATTATACATATAATATATGTAATTTTATAGTTGCTGCAACAAAATTAAACTGGCAAATTCTTAGTTAAGAGCAATAATAAAGAAATTAGGCTGTAATTAAATCATAGTAGTCTATTAAGTGAAATTGTTTCTTGACCAATTTTACTATAATGTGGGCTTATTTTTTAAAAAGTTTTATTTTTGTAATAAAAAAAATTAAGAAGTTAATTCTGGCCAAAAATTAATAACTAATTTTCTAATGTGGGCCAAAATTTTAAAGATTTTTAGCTATTAGCTAATCAAAATTGAGAATTTGCTAGTTTAATTTTGCTATAGTAGCTATAGTTAATATTTTATACAATTATATATATGATTTTTTAATGCTATAATGTAAGCTAGAATTTTAAACCAATTTCAGAATATTTTAAAACTTACTAAAAAATTCTAAAATATTTATATATATATAGAATATATATAAAATTCAAAAATTTTGCCAATTGATACAATACTACTTGCAATTAAGTCTTTGGTTAATATTATTTTCTGTATTTAAACAACAAATAAAATGAATAATATACATTAAAGTAGCAAATTTGAATTTTTTTTTTTTTTGTCAATTTAGCAATTTTGCCAATATTTTATTATATATAAATATTTAAACTCCCAAGTAAAAATGTAATTTTGACTATAGTTACCTAAAGTCCATCTAAGTTACAAATATTGACTAATTCAGCTTTTTGTGATACTGAAGTATCCAAATTACCCATGTTTGATCTGCTATAGTAAAGTTTTATCTCTATATTAAAAACCCTACAAATAAATTCTTCGATACATCACTAAATAGTGTTTATGGCCTATCAAGATTACCTTCTTTCCTAACCTTTTTTTCCTAGCTACCCAAGCAAAAGGATTCATAGTCTCCAACTAACTTATGAAAAAAAACTAAAACTAACAAAGATAAAAAGAACAAAACGAAAGAGAAAAATAGAAAAAATGCTTAAGCAACAAGAAAACAAATAAAAAAAACAAATAAAAGAAGAAAAAAAGGTAGCAAAAAAATAAATTTATTAAAGCACTATTATAGCCCATGCCAAACACAGTTGTAAAAATTATATACCTAATTAAATTTAAACAAAACTAATTTTTAAATTTAAAAATCTTGTATATCTCTGTTATAAAACTAAGCCTTATCATTAAAATTTCTTCCAACTATCATATCCAATCTGAGTTGGTTCATTAACCAGAGTGCTGATTAGTTCATCACGTAGTATAGGCTATTATTGCCAAAACAATTCTGAGTTTATGTCTTACTTTGTCTGTCTAAAAATGGAAAGTGTAAGCAATGCTGATCTTTGGAGGGGGTAAGCTGAAATGCCACTTTTTTGTTCAAAATTTTGGTAAGATTAGCAAAATACAAAAGAGAAAAAAAACATCTAGAACTACTAAAAGAGTATGAGTTTTCTTTTACTAGAATCAACTATACACTCAAGTCTGTACAGTACTAAGTCTTTTTGGTGAGTAATAAACTCTAAACTTGTCAACAAGTAGCATATAAAAACTACTTCTAAATGACAAGTGCTATGCCTCTAGATAGTAAGTAATAAACTTTAATACTGTTAGCAGGTAGTATATAAGAACTATCTCTAAATAACAGCTACTGATTTAGAGGTTCCTTTTCCCATATCTTATATGAGAGTTATCAACTTTACTTTAGTGTACTGTTTTATTTTCTAGTAAAAAGTTTTTTAGAAATTGTGATCTAAATAATTGTCAAAAAAAGTAACTTAGTAGCAAATCTGTTTTAATGAATTTATTTTTAAATAATATTTAGTTTAAAAATTATAAAAAGTTTTTTAGAAATTGTGATCTAAATAATTGTCAAAAAAAGTAACTTAGTAGCAAATCTGTTTTAATGAATTTATTTTTAAATAATATTTAGTTTAAAAATTATAATTGAATTACTTGAAGTTAATTTTTGATTTAGTGTGTAGTAGAATTTAAATAAATATCTTATTGTATAAAAAATATAGACCAATTTTTATTTATCATAAATAAAATGTAATAATTTCAAGCAAGGTTTTAACTTTAGATAGCCTAATTCTAATTTTGTATACATATAAATATTATTTATTTTTTTATTTTTTATTTTCTGTATTTAAAATAAGGAAAATTATAGATGGCAATCTATATAATCAACCAATTACATAGTCGATCATATAAGGGTGCACCATTTTACCAAATTAGCATTTCAATCTAGATTAGATCTAGATAAGGTTTCATTTGGTTTGTTTTTTTTTCAATTTGCTTTTTCTGTTTTTCATATTTTTTTTCTTTGTTGCTTCGCTGTCTTGTAAAATAAGTAGTTTTTGTTTTTTTTTTTTGTATTTTATTTTCTTTTTCTTCTGTTTGTACTTACTTTTTTATGCTCGTAGGTTTGCTTTCTGGAATGCCTGATAGAGTTTGTGGAGATTTTGGTTTTCGTGGTGAATTTCAGACTTTGTTATTTATGAAGTATAGATTTTGGGCTTTAGGCTTTGTTGTTTATTGAGTATAATATTTTGGGATTTAGGCTTCATTGTTTAGCTCTTGCATTTTAGTGACGTTGTTTGTAGAAATTTTGTAATTTTGTCATCTCTTTGGCTTTCTTCTTGGTAAGTCTTTTTGGTACTTTTAATTTATTGAAATAATTTTTTTATTGTTTTTTTCTTCAATTTTTTTTTTTTTTTTTGACATTCATTCATAGCAATTTTAGGTTTTCATCATTTTTATTATTAAGTCTTGTCTGTGTTTTCATTTTGTTGGAACTGGAATACACTGTATTTTTTTTTCCTTTCCTCGTACTAATCTTTGGTGCTGTTATTTGTAGTCATTTTAGGCTTTGTTTTTGTTATTTTAGACTCTTGCCATTTTGTTGATGATCCTGCAAATATGTTATTTTTTTTTTGTTTGCTTTTTTTTTGTTTTTTTTTTTGCTTTTCTTTAAACTAATGCTTCTTTTTTTTTGTAGATTTGCTTCAGAGAAAAACTAGGCTTTTATTATTCGGTATTGTAGTTTTTGGTCTTTTGTCATTTCAGTGCTATCATTTATAGAGTATAAAGATTTTGAGCTTTTATCATTTTTGGAGATTCTGGGCTTTCATCATTTTGGTACCATCGTTTATGAGATATAAAGATTCCGGGCTTTTGTTGTTTGGTGCTATAGTTTGTAGAGATTCTTGATTTCAATTTTGTTAGTTATTTTAGGCTTTCGCCATTCTTTAGGTTTTACCATCTGGAAATTTAAAATTTTGTCACTTTTGGTGCTAACATTTCACATTTTAGAATCTTCATTGCTTCTTTAATGGGGTGTCATTATTTTAGAATTTTTATTATGGTGTCTTAATAGTTGGTGCTTTGATTTGTGTAGTATTAGGTTAGGGCACAATATTATAGATTTTTTTTTTTGTTAGAGTGTTGATATATTAGGTTAGGGTGCGATATCATAGAATTTTTTTTTGATATTATAGTTTTTTTTCTTTATTTTTTTTATAATGTAATTTGAGTTTGATAAATTAAATCGTGTATTATATCGTTATTCGGCAAACTCATAATTATGAAAAAATTTCTTTTTGTTATTTTTTTCATATATTACAATATAATTATGTTATTCCAATATTTAATAAATAAAACTTAGCAAGCAACTCCCTACCAATCATAATCATAAATTTCCAGATAATACCAATACTGGACAAAGTGTTGAATATGGTAATTTGGCTCAAATAGACAAATGATTGGCTGACATGTGCCATACAGCGGCATGTATAAGCCAATTATTTGTCTATTTAAGCCAAATTACTATATTCAACAATTTTTGCCCAGTATTGTATATGTATTTTTTTTTTTTTGATCAGACTCGAACTTAAAAAATTTTTTAATCAGATCTGAACTAGTTTAGGATTTTTAATAAAAAAGGCTGTACACGTGATCAGTTTTGATTGGCTGACCATGGGTCACTATAAACTAACACTCTTAAAATAAATAAATAAAAATAATAAAAACTATTGATATAGGACAAGGCTAGTCAGTACTTTATGTACTTTGTACTCTATTATAAAATTACTAATATTTTAAAATTTTACTAGAGTAACCTGTTGTGTAACTAAACAAAAATGTTTCTCTTACACTTTTATACCACACTAACTCTAAATCCTAACTTTAACCTAACTCTAATATAACTTTCACTCTAATTCTTATTGCTGGCTAAAGTGTATACTGTTTAGATTTTCCTATTAATATATACTAATTATATTTCTCAAATTGAATTTAGCAATTTTACTAGCAAGCAAAAAGTAATAGTGCAAAAATTTAGTAGTTTTATAACTAATAAATATTAATGAAATTAATTTTTATCTAAATTTTGTACCAAAAATAGCAAAAGGCTAATTTTCTTTGCAAATTTATAAATTTTTTGTAATTCTTGATTTTTTTAATTTTTTACTTTATATTTGTATATTATATACTAATTTTACAATCAGATATAATAAAAATTGCAAGACTGCAAAATTTTTGTACTATTATTATTATACTTTTTACTAGTTAGTATGCCAATTACCTATTACATGACTAACTTGTAATATTGCAGATTGTAATAAATAACAAGATTCTATATAATACCATATTATAAATAATAAATTTAAAAATAATATTTTTTTAATTAAAAAATCTTAATTTGTATATTTTTAATATGTGGCAAGAGATAAACCTTTATAAAAAAAGACCTATAATGGCATTATAAAATGAATTTTCAATTTAAATAATGCAAATTTACCCTATATAATTTCAATTATGATTTAAAAAAAAAGCATGAAACAAGTTTGTAAGCCCCTCATCACAGTTCACTTTTGCTACAAAAGAGCATTATTTAAACTATCATCAAGTTCATGAAAAGCTGTTTAACTTTTTTGATAATACTCAGGGTAAGTGTGTTATAAAGATGATATTCATAAACTGGTTGATCTCGAAGGCCACCAACTTTTATCGCTCCATCTATATTAAGAACATCCTAGCTGCGTAAAGTTGTTCAGCTTTCCTTTTGAGAGTTGGTAAAAATTTATTAATTTTGAAGATCTTAAATAGCACATTAATATTGTGCTTATTCCTTAATTGGTAGAGATTTGCAGACAAATTTGCCTGCATAATTACTATAAATATGTCTCTGATTTACTTTTTTAATT
>CAJVPY010004344.1:0-12745 GCA_910591965.1 Dentiscutata erythropus | reverse complement strand
TACAATTACTACTTTTTGTAATAAATAATTTTTACATTATTACATCTTGCAGTTTGAATTATGGCGCCATTCATTATACATAATGTTGGGCGTTGTTTCCAGAATGGAATTGAAACTGAAAAGAATGAGCATAAGGCATTCAAATATTATCAAAATTCTGCAGGTATGGGACATGTTGATGGAATAAATCAAGTAGGATATTGTTATATAAAGGGAATTGGAGTTAAGAAGAATGAATACGAAGCATTCATTTATTATCAAAAATATGATCATAACGGAGATGCAATTGGAACATATAATCTTGGGCGTTGCTATGAAAATGGAATAGGTGTTGAAAAAGATATAAAGAAGGCATTCGAATATTATCAAAAATCGACAGATATGGAACAAGCCAATGGAACATACAATCTTGGACGTTGTTATGAAAATGGAATAGGGGTTGAAAAGGATGCAAAGAAAGCATTCGAATATTATCAAAAATCTGCAGACATGGAACAAGCCGATGGAACATATAATCTTGGGCGTTGCTATGAAAATGGAATAGGAGTTGAAAAGGATGCAAAGAAGGCATTCAAATATTATCAAAAATCAGCAGATATGGAACAAGCAGATGGAACATATAATCTTGGACGTTGCTATGAAAATGGAATCGGAATTGAAAAAGATATAAAGAAGGCATTCAGATATTATCAAAAATCTGCAATTATGGGATATACTGATGGAATATTTAAGACTGCCGTTGTTATCAATACGGAATAGGAATTGAAAAAGATATAAGGAGGGCATTCGAATATTACCAAAAATCAGCAAACATGGGACAAGCTGATGGAATATATAATGTTGGACGTTGTTATGGAAATGGAATAGGTGCTGAAAAAGATATAAGGAAGGCATATAAATTTTATCAAAATTCTGCAGATATCGGACATATAAATGGATTGTATAAAGTTGGACATTGTTATGAAAATGGAATAGGTGTTGAAAAAGATATGAAGAAGGCATTTGTATATTATAAAAAGTCTGCAGATATCGGACATATAAACGGAATAATTAATGTTGGTCGTTGTTACCTGAAAGGAATCGGATCAGAAAAGAATGAAAATGAGGCATTTAAATATTATCAAAAGTCTGCAGATATGGGACATTTTGATGGAATAAATAAAGTAGGATATTGTTATACAAAGGGAATTGGTGTTAAAAAGGATGAACGCGAGGCATTCATTTATTATTAAAAATATGCTGGTAACGGAAATATAATTGGAACATATAATCTTGGGCGTTGCTATGAAAATGGGATAGGAATTGAAAAAGATTTAAAGAAAGCATTCGAATATTATCAAAAATCTGAATACATGGGACATAGAGATGGAATTTGTAGTGTTGGACGTTTTTATGAAAATGGAGTTGAAGTTAATCGAAACCAATATAATGCATTTAAATATTATCAAAAATCTGCAGATATGGGCCATACAGATGGAATATATAACTATAATGTTGGACATTTTTACCTGAACGGAATTGGAACTGAAAAGAATGAACTTGAGGCATTTAAATATTATCAGATATGGGCCATACAGATGGGATATATAATGTTGTACGTTGTTATCAATACGGAATAGGAGTTGAAACAGATATAAAGGAGGCGTTTGAATATTATCAAAAGTCTGCATATATAGGACAAGTAGATGGAATATATAATGTTGGACGTTGCTATGAAAATGGAATAGGGGTTGAAAAGGATGTAGAGAAGGAATTCGAATATTATCAAAAATCTGCAAATATGGGGCATATTGATGGAATAAATCAAGTAGGATATTGTTATATAAAAGGAATAGGAGTTAAAAAAGATGAACATAAGGCATTCATTTATTATCAAAAATCTGCAGAAATGGAACAAGCCGATGGAACATATAACCTTGGTCGTTGCTATGAAAATGGAATAGGAGTTGAAAAAAATATATGGAAGGCATTCGAATGTTATCAAAAATCTGCTGATATGTTTAATGCTGATGGAATAAATAACGTTGGTCGTTGTTATCGTATTGGAATTGGAATTACAAAGGATATACATAAAGCATTCATTTATTATAAAAAATTTGCCGATATGGGTAATGTCTTTGGAATAAATGAAATTGCTAATTGTTATCAAAATGGGATTGGAGTAGAAAAAGATACAAATATAGCATTTAACTGGTACATGAAATCTGCAAAGATGGGTAATGCCACTGGAATATATAATGTACGCTTATGTTATTTACTTGGAAAAGGAATAACTAGAAATTTATCACTAGCTAATTATTGGTAAGTAACGACTAACGTTAAATAAATATATAAGTATGTTTATATTTGACGCAAGTTTATTAATCTATTATATAAATAGGGGACGAAACAAATTTGGGTTAAATAATTTTAATGATGATTTAAAAGAAATATGGTGCAAGACATCTATACTCAACGGTTACACGAAGTGTTTCAATTTTTTAAATGGCTATAACTTTTTATCTAAGAAGTTTTAAAAAACTCTGACCGGTAACTTTATAGAGCTATATCAGCTCTACATGTGTGCCAAATATCACTTCAAAATCTCATCACTGTAAAAAGTTTTAGCGATTTGAAAATTGAAAATTTATATATAAATTTATAAATTTATATATAAATTTTCAATTTTCAAATCGCTAAAACTTTTTACAGTGATGAGATTTTGAAGTGATATTTGGCACACATGTAGAGCTGATATAGCTCTATAAAGTTACCGGTCAGAGTTTTTTAAAACTTCTTAGATAAAAAGTTATAGCCATTTAAAAAATTGAAACACTTCGTGTAACCGTTGAGTATAGATGTCTTGCACCATATTAAACGATGAAAGAAGTCATGAACTATTATCAATTCCATACAATGAATTCAAAAATGTCAAAGAAATTGGCAAAGGTGGATTTTCGACAGTATATAGTGCTGATTGGTCCCGCGGCAATTTCGTAAAACTGAAAGTTGCCCTTAAATCACTACATAAAACAAATTATGATGAATTTATAAATGAGGTAATAAATTATTAAATTATTTGACTAATTTATTTAATTAGTTCAAAACACATGTGACTAATTTATTTAATTAGTTTAAAGCATATAGTAAAATCGGATATGAAAATCCTTCATTTCTAAAATGTCATACAACCGGACTCCAAAGAATATAATATATCCTTGTCTTAAAATATGCAACAAAAGGTTCTTTACGAGATAATCTTCAATATATATCTCAAATAAAATGGGAACATAAATTAAAGTTATTAAATGATATTGTTTCTAATCTTGGAGCAATCCATTCTCAAGGTTATATTCATCGAGATCTGCACAGTGGAAACGTTTTACAAAACAATTTACATAGCGCATATATTTCTGATCTGGGATTATCAAGTTCTGATTCTGTACAAAATAAAGATGGTATTTGTGGAATTCTACCATATATTGCCCCAGAAATTCTAATGTATCAACCATATACTACAAAATCAGACATTTATTCATTTGGAATAATTATGTGGGAAATCTTATATGGGATGCCTGTGTGTTATGAGCATAAATTTAGTAGACAACAGCTTCAGATAAAAATATGTTGTGATTACTTACGGCCACCAATTAACGAAAAAGCTCCACTATGTTATATAAATCTGATGAAAGAATGTTGGGATAAAAAGCCTGAAAAGCGACCATCAGCCGAAAAGCTCTGTGAAATATTTATGAAATGGCAAAATGACAAAAATATTTATCAGAATTGAAAAAATCAAAAGTAAATATTGAAAATATTGAAAAATCATATACAGGCATGTTTAATGGTGGAAGCAAGTTTATTTCCTTTACTGAATCAATTCCAAGTATTGACAGTGGATTACAAGATTTGAGAATCGATGAGCATTATTCCTGATAGTAATAAAGATAGAATTTTTTTTTTTATAGAGACATGTCTTTTATTCAACGTTATTTTTTATTTAATCGTAGTAAACCACACATTTACGAATATCTAAATTTTGCAAATACAGTACTAAAAATAATAGTATTATATTATCTGTTGGTATTAACGAAATAATTTTCACTACTATCTAATGCCATTGATTATGCAGTTCTAATTCAAATATTGCTAATCAAAATTTAAAGTAAGAGCATTATTTAGCGTTAGTTCAATTTAAAATATTTATTAAATTCAGGAATGGTTCTTGATATTTTATTTATCACAAGTAAATCGACTCACAATTACTTAAAATCATTGATTTAAAATTATTCGGATTTACAACTTTATGCATAGGAAAGGGTTCGATCGGGTTACGGTCAGTTATTCCCCGTTTTACTAATTGTTCATTACAGGGTTTTCGTTATTATTTTTAGGCACAACTTAATTCAAACACAATAGGGAAATAGCCTCCGGCTATCAATGAATGAAACAGGAGCATAACTCATTTATTCCCCACGAAACAGGGAATAAATAGTACTTATTATTGGTCGATTATTTGTAATTTGATTTCATTTTAGAGATTAATTATTAATTGGTTAAAAAAATTATGGTTGTTTAAAACCCGGTTAATAATAAATATAGGAGATTAAAAAAGTCAATTTTCCTTAAAGTTTCTAGTATTTTATTGGTTAATATGTGGGAATTTGGTACACTATGACTAACGTATTGTTTGGTCAATTAGAGAAAAAATTGCAATATTGTGAGTTTATTAGTAAATATATTATATCAAGTAGAATTTATTATGGTGGGATCTGAGCTTTGATTCATTATATCAAGATTTTTCTTAGCCTCTGTTATATCGAGTCCGCTATATCAAGAGTCATTGCGTATTCTATAAATCGCTTTTACCATGTAGAATATCAGGGTTATATAATCATAAAATATCGGAATAGGGCTCGCTCTTAGTAGAACTTATACATTATGATAGAGCTTTAAGTTACAGTATCAGGAAAAATGGTTAATTTTAGTTCTAACAAGGTGTAAGCACTTCTTACCGATAATTAGGGATGGCTAAAAAACGTTTAAACTGTTTTTTTTTTTAAAAAACATTGACGTTTGATTTTAAAATTTTGCTGAAACTGAAAATGTTGTCCCTGACTAGCTAATTTAAATTTTTGGCTGAGAAATTTTTTTAAAAAGTCGGTGCCATATAACTAAAAAAATAATAATAATAATTATAAATTTATATTTGATTGCTTTAAGCTTTATCAATAGCCACTACATTTTTAAATGCGAAATATGCTCACCGGCCAATGCAAACTTTCATTCTAGCAAGTCGAAAATGTGTACTGGCCGGTTAATTAAATAAACTACTGTCATGGTTGAATTTGTTACCCCGGGGTTTCGTGGTGTTGGGTTCGATTAGGATCGGGAATTGCATGAGTGGCGTGATTCGGGTTTGCATAAAAATTAATTAAAAGGTTAAAATAGTGATTGCATGTTCGATGGGAAAGTATGTAATAATCAATGACGTAAATATGTATATTAATATAAGGTATCGATCCCAAATGGGAAAGTGTCTTGCTTCGTTCTGGTAATTACCTTGACACTTAGTGAATAAACTGTTGTCTGTGTGAATACATTATCGATGGTAGTATCTGGTACGATACTCCAGTTATCGTAAATTAGCCAAGCGAGTGAATAGTTCGGTGACAACTACCCTTCATATTTTGTTTATATTTAGCTTATTTCGCTTCATATAAAAAAATAAAAATAATAAATAACAATAATAATGCAAACCGATTCGTTCAACTTGTCTGATTTACCTAGACCACTCCAAAAAATATTTCTAATAATTCTTATAGAATAAAAATTATATTGAATTTGAACCAATGGTTAAATCTGAAAAAATAAATATTGGGCAGCTTAATGTGTATTTATACGTAGACCTTAGCAACAAAAGAGGTGCCTTAAACTGGTTAAACGAATTTCAGGAAATACAAGTCAAACTCGTTATGGTGAAGTGATTGGTTACATTAATAAAAATTTTTTAAAAAATTCACTATATTGAGAGTTTATTAGTAAATTCACTATATCAAGAGAATTTTATATAGACTGGCTTTGGGTCCAACTTCACTATATCGAGATTTTAATTAGTCTTCACTATATCGAGAGTTCACTATAATAAGAGTAATTGTAGCAAAGACCACTATGCGGCTAAGAAAGAACTTGAAAAATCCGAACCTTTATCATCGGGCAAACTGGCTGATTATCTCTATCAATAAAATTCTACCGTAAAAACGAATCATTATGAAGTGGGGCAAAAATTCGAATACAACCAAGCATCAGTCCAACAAAAAAAGCGTAAGATTTCTCAAGAAAATGACGACCCAACTATAATGAAAGCACTCAATAAACATTAACATATGTAAACAAATTTGATACATATTATTATGTGTTGTAATATTTGTGCAAAATACATAATTATTAATGAAAAGAAATATTCTAATTAACTTCGAACATTCATTCCGGACCATCACGTGATCGTCCTGAGCGCAACCTGGTACACATTTTCTATATTAGTTTTATTAGTTTTACATTTGTTAGTATTGAAACCTCAAGTTTTACAATATTATCACTATGCAAACCTCATTGAATAAGTTTTTGCAAATGAATTATTTAAAGAACCTTTTTGAATTTTAGTAATCATAATATTATACATTTAAGGACTATTTTTACGGCATGTATTAAACCATTTTTAACGGATTTAAATAAAACAAACATGATTTTCAAAATCATGTTTTAAAACATTTGCCATCATCTCTACGCAAAAGATGGTTTCCAATTAAAATTTAAAATTATTCTTGTTATTACTGTATATCCAGAACGCGCGATAACTTTTATTTATTTAATTATTAGTACAAAACCGCGACAAGAACGTAACAAATTTACGGTAACCACTGATGTAGCAAGAACGTTACTTTTGCCTATTGGAACTATCCAGCGCAAAAAAACGGACACATGGCTAAAATGGGTATAACTGATAACAAGATAACGATAAATCACGCGCAGATACAAATATATACCGATACTATTGTATATACTATTGTATATAATTAATACAATACTGCATTAAAATAACTATTTTTTTTATTGGTTAAATTTGATATTAATTATTTCAACTTCTACAGTATATTTATTTTTTTTTAAAAATAAAGTTTCACTTTATTTCTAAAACTTTGTTTTCTTGATTTCCATTGCATCATTGCATTTTTTGCGATACGCTCAGCATTTTGATTTTTTTTTGCTTTGCCCCATCCCATCCTTTTCTTCCACTTCCTATTTTGTCCATCAATAGAACGTCCGATTTGGAAACATAGGTGACGTATTTATTTCAAAACTTTTTTACATAATCGTTACTAGTACGTAGATATTTACCTAAAGAAGCTAATTTATAGAAAAATATGGTTTCTTAAAACACCTACTTATTTTCGAAACAAGTTAATTCTGAAACCCTCAAATATACGTACCATTTTTTATTTACTCATAATAATGCCAAAAAAATACACTTCAAATTATACACCGATTGTTATCGCACATTTACGCTAGCCCTAATTTGGACAAATTTTTTGGCTTGTTCGTTATGTTTTATTGTTATAGACATTTATTTCACTTATTACTGTATATGTAATATTATTTCCGACATTTTTTTATTAGTACGTACGTACGTACGAACCAAGGCCAGTTTAACTAGTTTTTCAGAGCAATTAAAATTTACGCCTTCCTACTGGTCATTTCCTGTCAAATCTGTCAAATTATTCTGAAACCAAAATTGCGATAATGATCATCAATACTAATTTTAATCTCATATAAGCTACAAAAGCCACATGAACAAAATCTATCACATATGTAATTATAGTTAGTACGTGTTATATTCTTAGAAAAAAATTCACACCATATCATGATAAAATTATCTCATGTGAGAAATTTTCAAAAGCCAAAATTCCTATTAAATACAATTCATCAAACATTTTTCTTTCACACGCCTCGTCTATGATACTCATTAAATTTATTAATATCATATTATGCTTAAAAGGCACCGCGAGCAATTCTCTCCCGAATAAAACTTTTTTAACGATATCAAAAATTTCTTTCGAGGAAAAAAAAACGGGGAAGTACCTCTTTTTTTTTTTTATTACATTCTATATATATAATTAAAAATAAAAGAGAAACTCACTATTATAAATATTATAAAGAACAAACGAAGACGGATTTGTCAAGAACCTGTATGCACGACTGTTGGCTGTTTATGGGAATGAACTAAACTAATCAAATCCGTCTTGGATGATTGCGTTGCAATCGTTGGCTAACGTGATCATCCAATTTTAAAAGCTTTATATGATGATGTTTTTTTTTCCTGATAAAGCTTACGATCATGACTAGAAAATATCGTAATCCAAAAGAACACTCGCTTATGTTATTAAATGAACACATTAAATTTCTTAATAGATTCAAAAGAAAACTCCCTAATCAATATCACTCGTTAATTAATAAAGAAAAAGAAAAGACCGAAGGACAAATCGTTTTCGTTAATAGAGAATTTACCGCGGACTATGCAAAGACTATTAAAGAACTTGAAAACGAACTAGAAGTTTTTAAGAAACAAATTAGAAGGTAATTATTATTATTATTATTATTATTATTATCGGTTCAATTTTTGCATGCTAATATTAAATCACATACAGTCTCGAAGCCACAATTAGAAAACTCGAAAAAAAAACTGAAAGAAAAGATGAAAGAATCGACCAATTAAAAAACGAAAACGAATATTTACATGATAAAATAAACGACAGAGATAATATTATCCGTATTAAAGATGCAACTATCATGGAAAAAGATGATCAAATTAATGTTTTACAAGTCGATTACGATAAAAGTATAGACAATAGTTTAGATTTAAGCTTTAAGGTATTATACATTATTAAAAAAGAAATTTTGAATTTAAGAAAAAAAAAAAAACCTAATTTAGAATTTATAAAATTATAGCTAGAAGAAGAACGTGCACACAGAGATAAAACTATCGAAGAAAACAACAAATACTATTTCGAAGAAGTCAGGAAAAATAATGAATATGAAAAAAAGATCCGTGACTTGGTATTAAGAAATAGGAACTGTGCTCAATTTCAAATCAAGCAAGCGAACGAATTTACTATAAAAGAACTGAGGCTAAGCAGCGAAATAGAACAACTGAGACGAGAAAACGAAACATATAAATCACAACGATGATTTTTTTTTCTTATTTTTTTTTCAAATATTATTTAATATTTATATATTGCAAAAGAATATTAACATTCTTCAATACTATCATTCTTATCCTATCATTTATCATTTTATCATTTTTTCATTTTTATTATTAAATTCAACCATTTTAATAAAAAAATATGCATATCCATGATATTGAAAATAATAAATAAATTTTAATGATAATAGTACAAATCAGTATTATATATACGCAAGTAAAAAATGAAATAACAGAAATTAAATAAAGGAAAATTTCAACATAAAAATTTCTTTTTTCATAATCCATTATACAAATAATTATTGTTCGTTATAACATTGATACGCTAACGTAAATTTTCGGATCATTCTTACTCATTAAGTTATAATACTTATGTTCGCTTACCTTCAAAAATCGGAGCACCTTTTTACAATATTCTGAGAAAAAAAAAATTCCAATTCACCAGATTGGTGGCACATTAATCAGATACAATGATCTCTTTAATTTCAGTATGTACAGTGCGTTCATAAAATTTCTTTTTGAATGAAAATATCCACAATGTGCTTCGTCAAACGTTCTATACTTTGAATGACTTCTATTTTTCTTTTGTTAATTGAAGATATAGCAGAAATATGAATATAATCGACTCTCTATACAGAATTATTATAATTTTTAAAATTTTTAGTTCATTCATTATAAAGGGAATTGATCGTACTTAATACGTATGTAAATGGAGTATATTACAGTAATTTCGAAGTGTGTAAGATTAACGAAGTTTATAAAATTTAGTTTGAAAAGTGAACATCTTTAACAATAAGGAACACTCTATTATTCTTTTTTAAGGTACGATTCAGCGCAGATTATAAGAAAAACTAAAGAATTTTTTTATAAATATAATACGTGTTTAATAGCTAACATATTTGTGGTTATTTGACTTTGACGAATTGTCATCATTTTAGTCTTAAAAATTTTGAAAATTATAACTTATAAACATTATAAAAGTAAAAGAATACAAAAATTTTTTGAATTCAAAACAATAATATTAGAAGCTAAAGGTTACGAAAAAAAATGATGGGAAACGTACTTCTTTAAAATAGAAATAACATTGAATTCGAGTAGAATGACGTTAAAAAATGATGTTTTTGTTTTCGTTCTATTAAAACATAATTTAAATAGTTACGTATTATTAGAATTTTGCAAATTACTTGGGCTGATTAATGGCCACCAACCTGAAAAAATACACAATGACGTATTTCCTTTTACAAGAATTTAGTCCTATATTTGAAAAGCTTTATCAGATGTCATTGAACGTGCTAAAATCGATAACATCTGTTTTACGAACCTATTATCATTTTTCATTGGAAGAAACGAAACTCTTAGATTATTATTATTATTTAAAATTTTGTTTAAATCTACATATTAACCATGGAAAAAGTTTTATTGGCTCAATTCTACCTTTTAAATCACATCAGTACTTTCTTTACAATCTTAAACTATACTCAAATAAATTTGTAAAATTTTTTCTTTCATTATTAGATTCGTAAAGAAATCTAAAGATAATATTAGTACTTGTTAATACCGGAACCCAAACTTCTATTGAAACACTTTACCATTAAAAAAAAATTATTATATCATAAGTATGATCAAAATTCTAAATATACATTATAATAGAATATTAAATTTCGAATAATAAAATTTCAATAAAAACCTGTCTACATCGTCCTTTCCATGATGTTGACTTCTCTTTTGCAATAGAAGAATATAATTTCATTATTTTCACAATTCATATTTTCATTTAATTCAATGTAAGTATAGTCAGTAAAGTTTTCATGTTCGCGCTTTACTTCTTTTTTGAAGTTCATAAACTAACAAAATATTTCAGTAACAAGTTTTTCACTCACAATCGCCGGTTCATAAATTTTTTTCTAACTTTAAGAGCTAAAACATGAATTCAAATAGTCGTGTTCAAGTTTCTTATTTTTTCGTTAAAAGAATCTTTGTCATTATTGTTTTTTTTTTAAAAAAAGAACGCGAAAATTGATAAAGGGTAGGGTGTGCCGTAATTACGTAATTTCTTATTTTTAGTAGACTAATCCCTAGGTGATATAATCAGTGGCCAATAATATCATTTATATACAATATATAGACATGATAATTACTAATTCTCCCCTCCCTAAAAAAATTATGTAATAAACGGCACTCTCTTAAGCTAAGATCTAACTATATTCATTCAAAAAAACAAGATATTTTAAACTCTATGACTAGAATGCTAGAATTACTTTGCCGATCGGTGAAATAAGTTATCTATGAAATTTATAAAACGAACTTGAATCTTTGAATCGATTGTTTGTAAAATAAAGGTCATAAATAAGACGCATATAAAATAAAATGTTTACAAAGTGAGCTGCATCGATAAAAAAGCATCATATACTAAATTATTATTATACAGTGTAACATAAAATGCAATTAGATCAGTTTTAGAAGTATCTTTCCTTTATGAAATTCTTCTATGACTTCTCTAATACAATATGTACTATAAATTATTAATTGAATATTTGTAATTGTATTTTTTCACTAATGCAAATCCTTTTCAGCTGCAATTATGCAATAATATCTAATTGTAGTTACAGTCTTAATCACTTATAATTCAAAAACAAGATTCAAGAATTTATTGAAAACGTTTGTTTATATTATTTATGAATGCTTTATTTTGCTAAATTATAGTAGAGGTAAAAAATATTATTCATAATTTAATGAGTGAGATTAAAAAATAATTAGGTGAAGTTATTCAAGTTCATAATAATTTATCAATTTTATTTGTTATCTAGCAATAAAATTTTTTGTAAATATCTAAATTTTAATACAATATTAAATTGATTTTAAATAATATCTTCAATTTCACTTAAGAAATTTTATACTGTTAAAAAATTATTCAATCTAAACATTAAAATAAAGTGAATAATAAATTTTATATATATATATAAACAAGTTTAACAATATAGTACTTACGGTAGAAATATCAACAGACTCAATAGATTTACTTATTGATGACAATACTGATTTGAAAATATTAAAATATATTTTAATTATTTATTGCATAATATTTGTTTTCAAATATATTTGTTTTCAAATAATTTTTTAAATAATACCTTTAATTGCATTGGCAATCTTTTGTGTGCTAATAATTTTGCTAGTGTACATATGATCTGGATGATTTTGAGGAATTGTTGGTAATGTTTTAATGATTTGATCTGCATTTAAGAACTGTTTTTTGATTTCATTTTCATCATCTAAAGCTAACTCATTAAGCCAATCACAAATTTTTTTACGAATAACATTTGCATCAGGCCGTTCTTGTGGATCTGAACTCATACATTTCTTCGCCAATTCGACATAGCAGCCAGGAGTTCCAGAAGCAAATTCTGGACGCAAACCAGTATAAATCTTTACAGCAAGTTCTTCATTAAATTGATAACCGTCAAAAGGCCTTTGTCCGGTTGACATTTCTACCATAATAATACCAAATCC
>CAJVPY010004343.1:0-12747 GCA_910591965.1 Dentiscutata erythropus | reverse complement strand
CCCATATTACAAAAGCGCCGTCCCTGGGATTTGAACATGAGATCTTCCCATAACGTTTGGTGAGGGTGACAACTAGACCACTTTACTAAGTTGCCACACCTCCTTTCGAATTTTCTATTAATATATAAACTTGAATATTCATTTTATAAATAATTTAAATTTCATTAGTTAAAGTAAAAAAGAATTAGAAGCTAAGCATACAAGTCGAAACTTTAATAAAATTTTTGCAAAAAATCGAGCTTAACTTTTTAGAGGTGACTTCTGTGAAGAGTTTTTAATTAGAAAAAGATGTGTAAATGTCAAGGCGAGTTTTTTCGAATTTTGTGCATTACTTATTAATTAAATATATTAATATGATATTTAACTAATTACTTTAACTCAAAACTGATTAAAATCTGATCATACTCTACTGTATGTATATACAAAGTTCAAATCACAAGATTACCGATTTTTTATTGGCTTGTTGCTAGTTGAATGCCACGTAAACATAAAAGGGCATGCACATAGGCATGGAGGGCATGCCCTTGACCAGGGCATGCCCCTATAGGCATGCTCAATTTTTTTGCCATGCCCTAAACCCTAATTCTGACCCTACATAGATCCCTGTCACCATGTACTGTGTTGCAAGTACTATATTTTAAAGAAGGCTATAGTTCACTTGTAACAGTATAAAAAATGTTATATAAAATTTTTAAATAGTTTTGTAATTTGGTAACTTGCACTGTGATATATTATAAAATAAAATTTTAATTTTTTCAAAAAAGACACCTGGCCAGATTACAAGAAACAATTATATTTGTTTGCATGGCCTTATAAGAGTGCTTATTTTTAGAGTTTTATGATAAGCTATTTTTGTATCATATAATGATCATTTTACAATTGTTATAACAATGTCAATAATTTTAAATTTTCATTAAAATACTTGTCCAAAAATATTTGGTATACTTTAGTTTGTACAAAAATTTATAGAAAAAACTAACCAATAAAAAACCTTAACAAGAAGGAATCAAATATAAATTAAACTTTTATAACAAATATATTACTCGAACAGATGCTGCTATTAAAAGAGTTAAATATGATTGACTGGTTTAAAAAAGAATTACATGTTATTAATATTTGTTGAGAATATATGAAGAATTATGATAAATAAAATCCAAGTAAAAAATTTTATATATTTATATTTGTTTATATATTTTTTGTTTTCGATAAGAAACAAAAAATAATTAGAAATAAATAGATGCTTTCGCTTGAATGAATATATATCTTGCTAAAGACTAGGAATCAAAATTTCGTTTAATTTTTTAAAAACAAATTTTTCATCTTAAAAGACGAAAATAATTATAAATGAATAAAAGTCTTGTTTGAACGAAAACAGATTTTGCCAAAAAATAGGAATTGAAATTTTATACAATTTTTTTTAAAACAATTTCGTCAAAAAATAAATAACTTTTGTCAAAGAATAGAAATTGAAATTTAACAATTTTTTAAACCCAAATTTTTGTTGAAACTTAATTAGAAATGGATAAAGGCTTTGTTTAAGCAAAAAATAGATTGTGCTAAAAAATAGAATTGAATTTTATAACTTACAAGTATGTATGTCAACATTTAGTCTTATTGTAATATATATTAATCATCTGATCTTATTAAATTACATATTTGATATATTTGTTACTAAATTTTATTATTATACCCGAAATATATAACTTAACCAGATCAGCTAAAAATCATCTGGCAAATTTTTTATCAGGTGTTTTAGAAGTTATAATAATAGCAATAATACATGTCAGTAATTAATAATTTGCAAATATGCAAGCATATAAAAAAAAATTATTATTATATCATTATATTATTATCAGAAGTTTCTTGCAAAGTGTTTTGCGAATTTGGGAATTAATATAAAAAAGGTCAATAGAATCCATTTGGGTGATTATTGTAAGTATATTAAAAAGAAAAATAGATATATATTATAACAAATAGTTTACAAAATATTATAAATATGAAAGCTTATTATCAATATGAAAGTTTATTATCAATACGAAAGTTTATTATCACTATAAAAGTTTATTATCATTATATTAGTTATGTCATAATATTACTATAGTAATTACAACATATTAGAGTCATATAATTGGCTCATGACTCTAAACTAGCTCGGCTAACTAATAGCTCAACTAACTAATGGCTCAGCTTGTATTATGTGAGACCGTTAAATAACTTAGCTAAGCCAATCAACTTATAGTTTTGCAGAGCTGTTTTGCATCACCAATTACATCATATCAACTTAATTTACATTGCTACATTACCTTTAATATCTTTTATATTTTTATAGAACATAAAGATAAGTATATCTGTATAATAGTTATAAATTTACACTAAACAAATTTTTATTAGCATATTGCTAATTAGTAGATTTACTAAGCAACTTTAAAAGCTTGTTTATTAATATGAAGTGGTGCTCTAGAACCCAATAGATTACATTTTTCTAGTTTAAATTTTTTAAATAAAAGTCTGAGCAGGCAAGTTATTTTTTGTTTTATATTAATAAGAACCACAAAATTAACTTTATATGGCTTTAGATAAACCTTTAAAAAAAATTTTTATTAATAGTAATTGGACTTGTTAATTTGTGACTTGAATGATTTAAATAACTCAAATTTATCATGATTCAAATCATGAAATTTAACTTTTAATTTAATTTACAATATTTTATTTCATGATTCAAATAACAAATAAATTAAATAAAAATATTATATAGTTATTATATATGAAGTATACAATAACTGCTATATTTTATAGATGATGATAATTGATTGGTAACCCAGCCAGTATAGCTGAGTTACCGAATGACAGGGACCTGTGGATTTTGTGATTTGCTGTGATCAAAGCAAATCACAAAAATTATGTAGTTTACTGTGATTTGTTTTGATTATAGAAAATACACTTTTCAAGCATACACGATGAAATTATTAGCAAATATAATAAAATATTTTATATTTTAATAGTTCAAAGAAATAAAAATATTATGTGCTATATATTTGTACATAAAAACCAAAATTTTTTTTTAATGCAACATTTTTTTTTTTCAAAATTGCAAGTTTTTATTAAAGATTTTTAAATTTTATACAAATTTAAACTTTTATTGTTAATTGGCAGTAAATTAAATAATTTACTAATATTGAAAACATGATTTGTTAAATTATATCACAAAATCCACATATTTCTACCAAACAATTAGAAGAGAGCATAAAATACAGCAGTTAGTGCATACAGAGCATGCAATAATGGTTTTATTTTATAATTTACTATCTCAGATTTATGAAATAGTTCAATTATTTTATTATTTAAAAATATCATAAAATAATTGATTTATTTTATAAACTAATTATAGTAAAACATTAAATAATAAAAATAATTCAATTATATGATCCGAGTACTCATCTGATGGAAGTGTTAATAGATCATTTTCATGTTATCAAAATGAAATCTGAGTTGAAAAGGATAAACGTAAAGCCTTCGAAAATTATCAAAAATCTGCTATCATGATTTATGTTGAAGAAACAATGTTTTGTTGACTATTGTTACAAACATGGATCTGAGTCAATAAGACAAGCACAATGTATTTTTTGTTATCTGAGAACTAATATTAATAATGTTGTGCCCATTTACAGGCTAGACTTTTGAATTTGTAACTTAATAGACTTATTGTATAGTAATTACATATACAATACATATAAATTTTTTATTGTTAGCTGTTAGATCATTTGAACCAGTGTAGAGCTTGGATCTGTTTTTATATTAAATTTAATAAATATTGATATCTAGCGGATTTTATTATAAATTTAGTATATTTAGTATCCAACAGATAATGGATCCAAGCACTAAACTAGCATCCTCATTCTGAATGGTCTTTAATTTTTCCTTTCATTATTAATCAGGTTTTTCAAAAGCTGAATCCATTAAGTTATAAACTCAAAAGCAAAGCCTGGTTATTTTTTCTTGGTTGTTTGTTGCGCTCCTATAGATGAGCCAATCAGAATGCTTTTAACGGTAACAGAATATCGTAAAGCTTTAATGGTAGATATTTTTGGTTTTTTTTTTTATAAGTTTGGTTTTTGACTTAAGTAGAAATCCCAATTCCAAAGCCAAACTATGTAGTAATGTCATAACTCAAAAAAATGGTTTGGGCCGCAACCCTATCTAATATCAACCTATTTTAAACTCGACACTAAGCCTATTTCAACCTCTTTGACCCAGTGACTTACCTACTAGTCGTACTCGTGCTATACCTCCCCAAGTACACTCTTATAAGTGCACGTTCTTTTTAAGTGCATACTCTAAACTGGTTTCAAGCTCGGAACTTAGTATAAATACACATACATCCTTATCCGGATTTTACCTCCAACTTGGACAACCAAAGAAGTTCAAATATGTGATGAAAAATAGAGCAATGGTGATAATGTATTTATGTGATTTAAATACATATATCGTTACCACTATTGTTCGATAAATTTGGTACTGTAGCATAACTTTTTATATCATGTGCTCTAACTTTCCTATAGTCACCTTAGTAAAGTTATTTAATTTTGTTTAAATGAAAACTAAGTCGATGTATAGACAATTATATTTTTATTAAATACAAAAAAACGCTAACATATACTTCAAATATTTTATTTTTTTTAAAAAAAATATGAAGACACCTTTAATTATTTACTGTATAATATAAAAATATTGTCATCAAAGCAACTAAACACGTAACTAAATATAAATGTAAAATGTAAATGATATAAAAATTTCACCTAACGTATAAAAATTTTATTTAAAGCATCAAATGAAGTCATAAAAGATTAACAAAGCATAGTTCATTTTAAGGGTGAGGACTAATATACCCCTTTAAGGGTTCAAAGGTTGATATTCCCCACTTCTTGCCCGGTTGAAGAGGACGAATATACCCTTGACGATATGGAATATTGAGAGGATTGCAAGAACAAGAGAAGTCCAATGGATAATTGGATCTTGTTGCTCGACAAAAATACCAATCAAAGTCCAGGCAATAACAATAGAACCAGCGATATCGCTATTACCACCTTCAATGTAGGCGACAGATAAACTCTTAAGTATAAATAGTGCGATTACAACAACTATTTTGACAAGAGTGATTGGGGGCTCTTCAGTCTTTTTGGGAGTAACAGCGGCGAAAATGCTAAGAGTTAAAATCACAGCGATCCATGCGTGGTACAAAGAGAAGGGAGCATGAATAAAGAGTTTGTCGGCCCAATTTTGAGCAGTAAATTGGGGTCTTTGGAGATGATAATAGACGAATGAAATTTGGCCAGAGATGAAGAGAACGACAATAACTGCAAGAATTAGATAATTATTTTCCTAAATAAAAAAAAAAAAATTTTTTTTTTTAAATGGTGAGCTTTTAACACAAATGACGCAGTTAACGAACGCAGTTAACGGACGCAGTGAAGAGAAAAAAACGAACCCATAAAGTTAACCATAAAGTATTAAGAAGTGCGATGCAGATAAAATGCCAGTGGACAACATCAACAACGACTTCATTAGCAGAATCCCAGAATTGATAAATAACTAAAGGAAAGAAAAACCAGATAATTGAGCACCAATTGAAAGATGAAGTAAGTTAAATAATTAATAAATTAGCAAGTTATTTACCAAAGCCTCCTAATAATAAGTGAATAAGTCCCCAAACACCAAAAACAAAAGGAGCTGGAGAGATATAAGTTACGTGGGAATTATGATAAGGAGATCCACTCTATAAAATTTTGGGGAAAAAATATACGGAAATTATATATCAGACATATTTTTCTAACCGTTAAAAGAAAAGGATAATAATAAATAAATAAACTTACGTCGTTACTTTCGAGACCAGAGTACACGTTTGCACTCAAAAGAAAAACATAAGCTAATACATTTAAAATTTTTATGAGAAGTGGGTGAGCCATTATGAAATTTATTTACAAAAGGTATGCAAGGGAAATGGTGAAGAATGAAGAAATTAGGTAGGATGGGAATTTTTATATGAAAATTGGATAATCACGAAATAGGAGATATTGAAATACGTAATTCGTGAGAAAATAAATATTGCTGATCAATTAGTCAAAACAACGAACGCCGTGTACGACAATGCACATTCTTCGTAATATAAGCAAATATATACAAATGAAACTTGTATCTTTTTGACGTTTGACGAGGGCGCCAAAAAGTAGAGTTTAAATAGAATTATTTTGCATGCTTGTTTGTGATATAATTTCGCCACACGAACACCAAAATAGTTTAAACGTAACTTAAGTCATTGAATGAAAATATTACGTATAAATGATATGAAACACATATTGTCTTCTTTGCGTAATGTACTTCAATAAAGTTTTATTTACATTATTAGAAGCGCGCTAGATGGTGAACTAGAGATGGAGATATCGATAGATTAAATTAGTTGATCACACCTATATTAAGATGATAAAGATGCTACCTTATGTAATTAAATCTTTTATAGATAAATTTGCATTTGACTATTATATAATTGTTTTTACCTCGTCGAATGATTCCCGCTAATCTAATCTTCAATCTCGTTAGGATTAAGTTACCCGAAAATTCGGTAACTATTTAAAATCTCTTTCTTTTGCCGAAAATGAATGGGAAAATTTTACTTTTTTTTTCCATAAGTTTCTATAAATGTTACTCCAATTACTAAAGTATCAAAGAAAATAGATTTCTAAATATATCTAAATTTTCGTTAATTAGCTGATCACATGACAATTGGCCAATTAAAATATATTATAAAAATGCATGTAATATATTGATATATATGTGACGACAAATGAAAAACCGGTTAAGTAACGTTCTTATGCATCTGATAGTTTTAGCCCTTGAACCCCGTAAGGTTAAAGACTATCAGATGCATAAGAACGTTACTTACAGGCTTTCGTTTTGGCGTCATTCATAGTAAACTTTATATTTTTCGTAATTTTATTTCATGCATTTAGTGTTTGTTCTTCGCAGTTTTGGTCTTGGTATATGTTCAATGAAATTTTTATATTCAATTGTTCAATATGGTCGATTTTATATGTTCAATCACGATTATCTGCCCAACACTGAATTCTCAATGCTTCGAAGCAAACTTTATTTTCAGATTTTACTTTAAATAAAATGTATATTATATTATATGTTAACAAGTTTTCAATACGCATAGGGAGTTATCATCACTATTTAATTGTGATCAACATTGGCAAATTGAGTATATAGTCGACAACCATTTCGTCGACAAAGTTGACCTCGTGTTGGCTTGATTTATAGTTAGCTAAAAGTATATTGTCGGCGAAACAGCTGTCGGAGAATTCTACTAGACCCTTTACACTGTAACCCTTATTCACTGTACTAATTCTATTTCTTCATTTTTTGTAAAATATAATATTTATTAGCACAATAAATTAATAAGAGGCCGTGTGATAATTCTTCTTATCTTCATTTACTAAAATAATAAAATTATATATATAGTATATAGTATATATATACGTGTATACGTACACATCTACGTATCAGGAAGATATTCGGTAAAACTTATTGTAATTCTATAGCGATAGCTAGAAATATACCGGACAAATTTATTCCCAAGTTTGTTTCAGTACCAAGGATATTTGTAACTTCGTATGGATAAGAATGTGATATGTATTACATATCGAGGTTACAAAGTATGATGATATCATACTTAGGCGTCTGGGTATAACGATAACGATAAAATCAAATTTACTTTTATAATCACTGCAAGATTGTGGCACGAGCAGCACACATGTTGGGGAAGTATACCATAAAAACTACAAAATTAATAATGACTTTTTGTATTATATTTGTGTAATCGTGCATACTTTCGGAGGGAGGCTATTATACATACGTATATGCATGTACAGTATACGCATGTGTATACTAATTGGCGAATACTTTTGATAGACAGGTCATACAAATATGCAAGAATATGCAGGTTTCTGTTCTCTAGGTGTCCGAGCTCAGTATAGTTTATTAATAGCTCTCTTATGTTTTGCTTAAATTTTTATACAGTATCATATATCAGATATCAAAAGTTTAATTAACCTTTATTATTTGAAGGTTTCTTATATCGAGAGAGCTACTTGCTCATAAAACCAATAACATATTTTTAAAAGAATTTTTTTTACAGTACTAGTATTTCTAGAACATTTGCTAGAGGTAGTTTTATTAATGCAATGTAAACTATATATATTTATATGTTATAACTAACACGAATTAGAAAAAATATTTAAATAAAAAAAAACCAAATATATAGTAAGAAATAATGTTACAAATCAGGTTAGTATTAAGTTCGTACCTTGAAATTGTATAGAAAGCTGGCAGACTATTGGATGAATTTTTAATTAAATTATTGAATCATTTTTTGGTTCAACGTTTGGCTCAACACTTGGCACAGCTTTCAGACCCATTTTGTTAGCATAAAAAAAAAATTGTCGAAAAAAGGTTATTTTCTTCATTGAGACTATGATCATTATTTTTTTTTTCAAGTTTTAAATATTCTTTCCAAATATAATATTTTGGTTTGTTATCAATCCTTACGTGTAAATAATGAATACCTAAATCGCTTGTAGATTAGCTACTTACCAAAACTTAATTTATTGTTCTTTTGAAGCGTTCTTAGTAAAATTACTAATAGTTTAGTTTTTTAATTAAGCTTGCGACAAGATATAGAAACAATTAAAGTAACATATGTACAATAAAACATTTCATCTGTTACGCACTGTTAAACTTTTTTTGTGTAATTTAGATAATGAATAATATTGGTTCTGTGTATACTTGATCGCCGTTCACTCGGTTGATTTTCAACCGATAATTAGGAGTATTGCAGTATTGGTATAAACAATCGCACCACATCATATCGAATACTTTAATCTGCGTAGTCGCGCAGTACGGTAGTGCATTACGCCAAATACTTTACAGCTGTTTCATAAATTTTGGGATGACTAAAAAATTTCCTGATGACCGAATCGATAGGTTACCGAGTTTGAATCATAAGTTACCAAAGTTGGCCGACATCAAAAAACTTACCGGCTCGGTGCATCAGCAATTTTTCAACTGCCCCAGAATTTATAGCCATTATCGTAATTTGCGGCAAATAGTACCCGGGTCTCTTACATTCTTAGGGGCAAAGTCTTGATTTGTGCCCGGTGGATACTTTGTCAGTATTTTTATGTTGGGGAGTTTATGTAAGGGGATACTTTAAGTGCAATAAAGTTAACCAATCATCATTTAGGTAAACGCGAAAATATTTGGACACAGATGTTTCAGACCCTTTACAATCATGTTTACGAAGTATACTTGATTAATCCCAGGCACAAATCGTGGAGGGTATGCTAACAAGGTAACAAGGGGGTACTATTTGCCGAAAATTACGGTATCATAATTCCTGGAACGCCTGATAAAAAGTAGCTGAATGATTTTTCGGCCGATTCGATTAAGTTTGTGATTTCGGCATGATCCGTATAATAAAAGATATTGTTTTTGTGCCATTACTATTGTTTCAGACCATTGTAATGATAATGACAACATTATTAAATTTCATTCGAATGCTTATCCACATGTTTAGTGTGTTTGGTTTGTACGAAAATTTATGGAAAGACGGCTCTTGTCAACCAATAACCTTAGCAAGAAATATTAAAAGCTCTGATATAAATTAGATTTTTATAATAAACATATTACATGAATCGCAAATATTAAAAAAGATATTAGATATACATATTACTTTTTATTTGTATATTCAAATTGTTTTACAGCCCTTCAAATTGTCATAAGACTAATTTTAGATTTTACCAAAGTCCATCATACAAATACTAGTTACATATATATGTTTTATTAAGTTTTAAATATATCAATCAGGTTTAATAAACGTGGTTTTCTTAAAAGTGACAGAAGTTTTCAATATACCCATATCTTTGAAAGTGCTGGAGAACCTGACTTATAGAAGGTCTATTAACATCTATGTGTTTAACAATTTTCGAACTGATAAACTTTCAAATTTTTTTCAATTACCATATTAAGATGCTTTGAAAGTGTATTCAACCAGAGATATGTACTGTATGTATTAAGGTCTTGTTATAGTTGCCGCCCATACCAAACTAGTTTGGCACTTTAGGACTTCCTAGGGTATTAACCATAGTTTGGACTAGTTAAAACCTTTTATATATAAAGCCCAAATTAGTAAAGGACGTGGCCCAATCCCAAACAAGGTACAAATCCCAATCCTACGTACAAATCCCAATCCTATATGCAAATCTATATATAAATCCCAAATAAAGTACAAATCCCTTACATATAGTATATACTGTAATACTGTATATATGTATGTATAAATTTAAGAATTCTTATGTAGCATATTTAAATATTGAAAATATAATACTTTCTATTTGTCCACACTTACACTTATTGTATTTAAATATGTACCTTTACAATTTATCTAAAAACTTATAAACTTATATTTACAAACTCAACTAGAAACATTTATTTATTATTTTTGATTAGTATATTAGTGAATTTTACTAATTTTTTATTCAGATTTAGATAAATTTAAAGATTAAACACATTGAGAAAATTTTTATCTAAGTACTATTAAATTACACAGATTACCAAAATTATTACATATTTTAGATAATTAATAATTTTTACCCAGGTCTAGGAAATCAATCATGGAACATCAAATTTTGATATCGATGCAATGTTAGATGATGCTAATCTAGAATAGAATAATGATGTATTGTAGATACAAAACAAATTTATTTCTATGCAATATTAGATAATATGTACTAATCTAAAATAGAATTGTAATATAATATAATGCTAAATTATAAAAATTTATATATAGAAATTTAATACGAATTCGGAATTAGAAACTAGCTTAAAATTTGGTCATATTTAGGATTTGTAACAAATTTGTGATTTGGAATTAAATTGGGATTTGGAACAAAATTGGGATTTGGAACAAATTTGGGATTTGGGATAAGTTTGGAACTAAAAATGAGTTTGGAACAAAAAGTGGGATTTGGGTCAAAATTTAGGTCAATATAGTCTAAGTTTGGGCCAATAGTAAAAACTATTTGGACGGCAACTATAGGTCTTGTAATATTTACATTAGTCACCGGATCTTAAATTATATATCAATTTGAATCCATTATCGTTATACCGAAATTATAAACTTAATCGAATCAGCAGAAAAATTATTCGACTAATTTTTATCAGGTGTCTCAAGAATTATGATAATAGATGTATGCGGTATGACAGTACATCACACTGGATATTTTAATCCGTGCGATATGGTAATGCAACACACTAGAGACTTTAGTCCGCACGATACAGTAGTTGGGTGCAACTATAACAGGAAGACGGCCTAACTCCTAAACTAGATAAACAGACCGTTAGTGTTCGGTGCATTTATATATTTAATAATAATAATCGTTATACCAATTTAGGTCCTCTGCTACTCTCTGGAGAATAATAATTACACTGTATACTTAAATTAGCCGATTATATAGAAATAAGAGTTTACATATTTATGTTGTAAATAGATTCGATTCAGAATATACTCCGAACCCACTTAAGTGGATTTTGGAATCTCAAGACAACTTACATGGAAATGGAATGTTAAAATGGATAAGCAAAATAAAATTTTGATGATAAGAAATGTAAGAAATTTACAATACTGCTTATTATCTAATTATTATTTTCTAAGTATATATCTTTTAAAATCAGATGACAATCACCTCTAAGTTTTGTATACAAATACCAATTAAGGCATATCGTGTATAATGCAAAACCGGAATATTTGAAATTATTAATATAGCGAGCTATACCTGGTACAAAAATGCAATCGTAAAAGAAAATGTAAAAAAATCTTACAAATGTAATAAACTTTACAAGACGACAAATGATTTATTTTATTTTCAAAAAAATTATTAGATCATTAAACTTGTTTTAAAAGAAGAAAATTTTCGAATTTTAAGTTAAAGGCTTTGGGATACAGTATATGATTGCTAATGGCGATTACTTGTTGAAAAATAATTTGTAGGAATTTTATTTGTAAGCTGTTCTGATTTAATTCTGGATTCTAAACCCACTTAAATGTATTCCGAATTCCAAATTCACTTACATATATATGATAATTTTATAAGTTATCTTATAAATTATATTGTATATAGAGAAAAAGGAACAAATGTATTGAATCTAAGAATAGGCACGGCCATAAACACAAAATATATTACTCCACTACTGATTCAGTCCAACCTTAACATGATTTCCTCCAAAATCCATTAATGCTAACTTTAAACCCGAACAAAGTTTGTTGTTGGGAAAATAATTGTTGGGGCCACAACCTTAACTCACTATTATTTAACTGTTTTTCGATATAATTAGGTATATATTTTAAATATATGATTACCTAATTTCTTATATTCAGGTCCGCTTAAATACAGTACTTTGATCCATCACTTTCTCAACCTTTTTTGGTTTCTTCCATTTAACCAAAGACTACTGAATTTTAATCGCTTTTCATGATAAGAAATCCTTCACAACAAATAATATCTTGATCATAATCATATCAAATGTATTTTAATAATAAAAACTTCTTCCTTTATATTCCGATGCTTTACCTCCTGTATTTTTCCATGTAAACTTTCCATCAACCGCATATACAATCATACCTGCATAACTTTTATT